>PISX010015761.1:13520-48548 GCA_004024625.1 Mellivora capensis
CCCCCCCCATGATAAATTCTTTAAAAAATAAAAAAATTCTTATTTAATAAAATTTTTTAAAGATTAGCGGGGCGCATGGGTGGCTCAGTGGGTTGGGGCCTTTGCCTTCGGCTCAGGTCGTGATCCCAGGGTCCTGGGTTTGAGCTCTGCATCGGGCTCTCTGCTCAGCGGGGAGCCTGCTTTCTCCTCTCTCTCTGCCTGCCTCTCTGCCTACTTGTGATTTCTGTCTGTCAAATAAATAAATAAAATCTTTAAAAAAATTAATTTTTAAAAGATTAGCAAATTTAATTTGATTTGTGTAAAGAGATTTGGTTCTAATCAGAGTTGGCCTGGTTGGGTTGAGGTAGAGCTGGTAGTTGCTCATAAGGTCACTCCAAGGACACCAAGGTCTCCTTGGCCACGTCACCCACAAGGCACCCGGCCCTGTCCTTCTTCTCTGCAATGAGCTGATGACCGGAAAGTCATTTTGTCTTTCTGGGCTTCCATTTTTGTAGTTGTGAAGCAAGGGGATTAGACCAGTACCTTGTAAAGTCCTTCCATCTTAAGTCTACTTTGATTCTGAGATTCCAACCAGGCCCATTCATTTAGTCCTTTCTTACTAAAATGAATGAACCTCAATAAAAACTGATTTGTTATGAGGTGCCTGGGTGGCTCAGTGGGTTAAAGCCTCTGCTTTCAGCTCAGGTCATGATCCCAGGGTCCTGGGATCGAGCCCCACATCGGGCTCTCTGCTCCGCGGAGAGCCTGCTTCCTCCTCTCTCTCCCTGCCTGCCTCTCTTGCCTACTTGTAATCTCTGTCTGTCAAATAAAAAAATAAAATCTTTAAAAAAAATTGATTTGTTGCTGTTCCAAAAAACTTGCTAATTTGTTAGCATCGCCAGTGTTAATGGGCCAAAGAATATTTTTATTTCTGACTTTTTATTTCATGATTCTGAGCAAAGCTGTGTCCGTAGCAAGATGCAAGATCTGCATTTTCAGACTCCTGTTACTTTATGGCATCTTAAAGCCTGTTCCATGTTAGAAATCAGATTTGACTTCATAAGGGTACACAATGACTAAGATATCTAAGATAAGAACTACTTGCCTTCCCCACCCCCTGCCCCCATTTTGGCTCTAATTTGCTGGCTGACTTCAAGACCTGAACTTCTTATAAAGAATGTGCATATGGAAAGTTATTTGTTTTGAGGCCCTTTGCTCTCTCAAGGGCCACAACATGGGTGGGCTCCCCCCAGGAGTTTTATAAACTTTTTTTGATGACATACACGTGGCAAAAGGTAGACTACTGCAGTTCCATAAAAAATCATTTTTAAGCCCGTGTTTCAGATCTCCCGAATATTCCTGAACTATTTTTAAATAAAGGCTGTAGAAAATTGTGATATAAGTCATGCATAGCAATAATGGATAAATAATTAATAGAACAGGAAGCTAATAACTCACCTGGTGACCAATATGCCATAGAAAACGTCATTGCCAAAGGGTGAAATGATAAAGGTTATGCTTCACTTTTTAATAGATAACTAAGGCTTCCTAACCGTTCCTGAGAGTCAAGACTACTTTTAGAGATAGAATTCTCAAAGTAACAAGGGAGTCAAGGAATTTATTATAAGGAATTTATTTAGTAATTAGGCACAGAGACTTATTTTATTTACCATAATTTATTTATTTTTTAAAAGGTTTTTTAAAAAAAGATTTTATTTATTTATTTATTTGTCAGAGAGAGAGAGAGAGAGAGAAAGAGAGAGAGAGAACACAAGCAGGCAGAGACAGAGAGAGAAGCAGGCTCCCCGCTGAGCAAGGTGCCTGACGTGGGACTCGATCCCAGGACCCTGGGATCATGACTTGAGCCAAAGGCACTGGCTCAACCAACTGGACCACCTAGGTGTTCCATACCATAACTTATTTTTTAAAATTCCCCCTTTTCATTATATTCATGTTTATTAGCCCCCTGAGAAGAGTGAGTTGAAATTTTGCATTTCACTTCTGGGGTACATGTTAAGTGGCTAGAAAACGTGAACCCTTTTAAGTTATCAGTGAGTAAAGATATCTAGCTGGGTCCTATATACCCAAGAGATATTTAACAGCTAGCTGAGAAGACAAACACACAGACACAATAATTATGTGTTAAGTAGATGCACAAAATGAACAGTGGTAAGAATTGAAAAGGACACTTTTTTTCCCTCCTTCTAGCACATATAAAAAATACCATATGGTGGATTTTTTTCTAATCTTTTTCTATGTAATAATATTCTTTTGTCCTTAATTGAGTGTCTTCTGGGAAATTTTGGGGGTTGGAGGAAGCCCTACTGAGGCAAGTATTTAAAACTAATGACTGCAATAAAGACTATTAAAAAGAACACTTATTAGTCTGAAAAGATACCCAAAAACCTTCTTGTAGAAAAACCAACTGCGTTGTACAGGCATGTGGACATCACTCAACGTTGACAATAGTGAAACCCCAAGTGCCTAATTATAGATATCGTATATGATGCAGATTTTTTTAATTTGATAGAATTTTGTCTACCGCAATCAGCCAAGGTGAGATTGTGCTGTGGTACCTGAGGACAGTCTGGGCTCTTGAGACGCCCGCAGGGCCTGGAACGGAGACAGAGGCCGGAAGTCAGCACACGTTGGGTTGGAAAGTGTGCTGATTAATCTGATGTGTCAGCTGGCCTGGGCTAAGGGATGCCCAGATGGCTAGCAAAACATTATTTCTGGGTGTGTCTGGGTGGGTGTTTCCAGAAGAGACGAGAGTTTGATTTGGTAAACTTGAGTAAAGATCTGCCCTCATTGACGTGAGGGGCCTTGTCTCATCTGCTAAGTGTAGAATAGGAAGGGAAAAGGAAGGGCCAATTTCCGCTCTCTCTTCCTGAGCTGGGATGTCCATCTCTTCCTGCCCTCGGACAGGGGCACTCCCGCTTCTCAGGTCTTTATATTTGGACTGATGGCATCACTGGTATTCTTGAGTTTCCAGCTTGCAGAGGGGAGACTGTGGGACAACTTGGCCTTCACAACTGTGTGGCCCAAATAGTACCGGAAATCAATCAATCAATCAATCCATCATTCTATTAATGGTATGTATACCTTCCATGAGTTCTGGTTTTCTGGAGAACTCTGACTAAGATGTAAGGGTCTTTTTTAAAGCTACAGTCCTGAGTCGAATCATGGTTTTGGTATTTAAAGGTATCATCGGCCACCCCTGTGTTTCATTCCACCGGACAGCACTGGATGTGTTTGTAAATGTCTGCTGAGCCACCTCCCTCCCTACTAGATGCTGAGCACTGTGCAAATGCTGAAGATAAAGGTGGTGAAGACGTTGCTGGTGTCACCAAGTGCACAATTGTGGGAGAGACACGTAAGCATCATCTAACACAGTGAGGAAAGTGCTCTGTGAAGGCTGTCCTTCACAGAGGTACACACTGGACACTCCATCTTTTTCTTTTTGAGGGGAATCAATGGTATCTCATTTTTTTCTTCACAATAGAGCCCACATCTACGTGCTATTTTGTTAGTCTGTGTGGGTACCTTAAACCTAAAAGTCTGAACCCCTTACTATGAATGGGCTCAATCAAACTAAAACACATTCGCCCTCACACTAATTATCTTAAAACAGTCGTGCATACATGATATTCTTCCTGTAAAGCCAACGTTGATTGAAAACCACTACTTTCAAAGATGGGTCTGATTTTGAAGGCGAACCAAGATACATACCGTATGACTCTACAATCCATTTTAGCCATTTTGTACGGTTGTTATCTTATGGGACTACAATGTATGTTTCTTAAAAGGACACTGATGAGGGGCATCATCTGGTGTTAACTTTAACCACAGCTGGTTTCCTCCTTCTCCTCCCAGAATTCTGCCTTTGGCCCAGAGTTCTCCATTGTAAAGACTGAAAGGACCCAGTGAGACTCCAGCACCACGGAGGGAGGTAACAGAAGCAGGCCCGGGCCCTCCTTTGATTCTCCCACACTATGCTACCTGCAAGTGGTTCCAAAAGTAGAACATATACCGCCACACTTAAAAACATGAGGAGTCAGCTAGAATAGGGGAAAAGAAAGTCATAGGTGGGTGGGGAAGTAGGTGGGCACACGAAGGGCCACCTGCCCTGTCCAACACCTGTGTACATGTGCTTTAACCAAATGAACTCAGGGCGCCCCCAATAGCGGTGGGCCTGCTCAATTCGCCTTTCGAGTCAGAACAACAAGACTAAGAAGTTCAGGCTTGCATTTTCGACTATGCCGAGGTCCCTCCAATGATGAGGAGCTCCTATGTGGGCTCTCGACCCCTCCTGCACAACAGGATGCTTGCACACAGCCCGCCCAGCAGCCGGAGAGCTGCCAAGGCCAGCGCTGCCCAGATAAGATGCACCGTGATTTCTAGTAGCTTCTTTACAACGAGAGCCTCATACCCCTCGGGGAAAGGTTGGAAGGATGGGCCAGAGGACCATGACAGCTGCTGGCCGTCCCTCTGCACAGCTCAGAGGGACGCTCTGGTTTTTGGTTTTTTTGAAGTGGTCTGAGGAGCTGTGAGCTCCGCAATGGTGTAGCTGCCTCTGTGCATAATCACCTGCCAGGCGAGCAGCATCTGTGTTGCTTCCATTGTAGGTCTTTTCCTTCCTTTTCAGGATGCTGCCATCACCCTCGTGTTCCACCTTTGCTCTGTAAACGTATCCCCAACTTCTGTAACAAAAACCAAGAGCAGGATGATGACAAACATGGCAAGTCCTCAGCGGCTTTCTGGGACTGTGGCACAGCAGCCCCTTAGCCCACTAAGGAACAGCGGGGCTCCTAAGGATGATCAGGACAGCGGGGATGAGAGTGTACGCATCTTCGAAGAGGTGGTTGTAGTCATCACAAATGGTAAAGATGTAGACTCCCACGTGGCATCACAGGCCAGCTGCCTCCCAGAAGATGAGGTGGAGAAATCCCGGCATGGACCTGGAGGAGGTGATGTTGCATGAACCTATGGTGCCTGCAGCTCCGCTAGGAAGGGCACAGCCTGCAGCTCCCCCTCCCCCCAGGGCTCCCTGGGCAGCCCCAGCCCTGGTGACCTCCAGCACTCCTGGTTTGGGGGAGTCACTGTTTCAGGACTCTGATTTTGATCAATGGGAAGACAGGCAGGAGCTCACAGATTCTTCACCGTTTTGCCCTCCAGTAACCGTTTTGAGGTACAGTAGGCTCCTATTGCCTTTTGAGAGGCCTCACACAGACAGGGCTAAGCAACTCACTGTTTTCTTGAGAAGTGGCAGGCTGTTCGGGACTACAGCACTTTTTAGTGGCTTTCTGGCCTTCGCTTTCACTCTTAGTGTCCTGGGATTTTATCCAGAATAGAATGCTAGCATGTGGGACGCCTGGGTGGCTCAGTTGGTTAAGCGGCTGCCTTCAGCTCAGGTCATGATCCCAGCGTCCTGGGATCGAGTCCCACATCGGGCTCCTTGCTCGGCAGGGAGCCTGCTTCTCCCTCTGCCTCTGCCTGCCACTCTGTCTGCCTGTGCTCTCTCTCTCTCTCCCTCTCTCTGTGACAAATAAATAAATTTAAAAAAAATTAAAAAAAAAGAATGCTAGCATGTGCTCTACTCCATCTATTTGCTGGAGAATGTGAATCAGGGTGAAGACACTGTCTTTTGAAGTTCTGGAATATTACCCCTTGGTGCTCTGGGGGACGTAATCTAAGGTGAATGAGGAAGGAAGGAAGGAAAGAGAGAGGAAATCAGGAGAGGGCTCCAGAAGGACGACCCTTGAACAGAGCTTAGAAGGAAAAGTAGGGTATCATCAGGCAAAGTGGGGCTCATAAAGGAAGATAAAACGACATGAGCAAGAGTACAGAGACATGGAATTGTGTTATATTCAGGGACTGAAGTTTCTTCTTGGAAGGCTGGTAAAAAATCTAAAAGTTTTGAAGTCTAATATTGGTTACTTATTATTGCTAGTAATAATGTTTAAGAGTAATCATTTTAAGTAGTAATGTTATTAAGTAAAACATAATACTTAAGAATACTATGATTAATAGTTGATCACAATACTATTAAGAATGATATTATTATTTAATCTTATTAGCTACCTGAGGTCTTACTAAGACTGCAGGGGTAGAGAGAGACTATTTTCACGTCTCCCCCGATAAACCTTCCACTGAGGAGCCAGGAAGAGGTGAGAGTGTTTAGGGAGACTCTGGACCTGGCAGATGGTGGCCTGACACCTGCTACCCGCAGGCCCCTGCCCCTCCGTGTTGCTCCACACCGTGGGTTTTCATTTATTTTGAATGGGTTGCTCATCGATTCACACAAAACTCTGAATTCCCGTTTCTCTTGAGGAATCAGACCCGGCAGCGCAGGGCTGGCCTCCCCACGAGGATCTGAGCAGCAGGTGCCCATGTTAGGTGAAGAATGGGTGTTCAGGCTGGCACGGTCCCCACCGCCCCCTGACTGGGTTCCTGTGTCTTGTCTACACTATTTGTGTAATTTCTCTAGCATTTGACTTTGCAACTCTGGGCATTCCCGGGATACTGGGTCATCTTGAACCATGAGACCATATTTGTCACCTTTGCCTCCTAGGGCTGGATGTGCCCATAGCCGTGGGAGCTCTTCTTGTTGAGATGGAGACCGTGGACACCTTGCCTGCTTCTTCTGGTCACCAGCAGCTGATCTAGACCCAGGCATGAGCAAGTCTGACTGCTGAAGCTAATGGCTCAAGCTCATGCCTTAACTGCAAAGGCAGCTGAGAAGGAAAATATTTGGCGTGTATAGTTTCTCTGAAGGGAGGTGGGCTCTGCCTCCTAGCGAGATCCATAAGATGTTTAGACGCTCCGCAGCCAAATGAATGAGACAAATCTTTTTTTAAAAAAGATTTTATTTATTTATTTATTTATTTGACAGACAGAGATCACAAGTAAGCAGAGAGGCAGGCAGAGAGAGAGGGGAAGAAGCAGGCTCCCTGTCAAGCAGAGAGCCCAATGGCTTGGCTGAGAGGTTAAAGCCTCTCTGAGAGGTTGGCGCCCCTGGATGAGACAAATCTACTAGAAAGGGGTTGGTCCTCTAATTGTGACGTGTCTACCAGTGGAGCACACGAGATGATCTTATGTGCAACCCCAAAAAACTTTGCTTTGATAGCATTGCATTAGTTCATGTGTATTAAGACAATACAGTGAAGACATGGAACCTGTGAATGACACAAAAAGTTTATTAAGTGAAGCATGACAATTCAGAAAAAAAAATCTCAGGAAAGTAGTAGTTTAGATGATACTTGGAAATAATAAAATTATTATTTAAATGAGTGAACTTTTGGACATTGATCTAGATAAATGCAAATTTTAAATTTCTCTGTGCTAAGTATTATTAGTAATAAGGCAAAAATACATTTATTTAGGGATGCCTGGGTGGCTCAGTCAGTTAAGCGTCTGCCTTCAGCTCAGGTCATGATCCCAGGGGTCCTGAGATGGGGAGCCCCTGAGTGGGGCTCTGTGCTCAGCGGGGAGTCTGCTTCTTCCTGTCCCTCTGCCTGCTGCTCCCCCTGCTGGCGCGCTCTCTCTTTCTCTCTATCTCTCTGTCAAATAAATAAATAAGATCTTAAAAAAATACATTTTTTAGTGCTGTTGGCCAGACCCTATTCTAAGCACTTTATATTTGTTTGTTTACTTAAGCATTGCATCAACTTTAGGAGCTAGTTACTATTATTTTCCCAAATTTTACAGATGGGGAGCCTAAGGCACAAAGTAGTTAAACAACCAGAGGTCATTCAGTAAATAATCAAATGAGAATTTGACTCTCTCTCCCTGACGACTGTATCATTAGGGTGGTTGTGGATTTCTGTACAATGATTGCACTGAAAATCTTCAGAACTGACTTGGGATTTACAATCTGAAATTTGCGGGTGAATGCTTTTAGAGCACTTGCTTTTGTGCCAAATGGCCTGTTGTCTAGGGGACAGTTCTCAGCTTTGGCATTATTGACATTTTGGGCCACATAATTCTTTCTGTGTGTGTGTGTGTGCGTGTGTGTGTGTGTGTGTTTGTGTAAGCACGTGGTGGGGACTGTCCTATGCATATTAGGACAGCATTCCTCACCTCTACCCACTAGAAACCAGTAGTATCTTCCCTAGTCATGACAACCAAAAATATCTCCAGAAATTGCCAGATGTCCCCTGCTGACAAAGTTGCCCCTGGTTGAAAACTTCTGGTCTAGAGAATTCTGAACTCTCTCAGTGAGGAACCCAGAAATAATTTCCAGCAGGAGGCGATGAGATAACTAAGCAGTTCAGGTATGTTCTCTTGCGAATTCTTGCACAGTATCATGTCATTCCTTCTTAATAGCAGGTGTGTCTCGTTTGTCATATCAGAAATAAATACACAGTGCCAGCTTGTACCAGTTACCGTTTTTTTAATGCCATGTGTGATACACCTTTGTGTTCTACTTACAAAATGCACAGCCAGCTTCTTATTTTTCTAGAATCCAGTGGCTGTATACTTGGCAGGAAACTGCAAGTGATCTCAATCTCTTTTTTTTAATAAAGATTTTATTTATTTATTTGACAGAGAGAGATCACAAGTAGGCAGAGAGAGAGAGGAGGAAACAGGCTCCCTGCCGAGCAGAGAGCCCAATGTGGGACTCGATCCCAGGACCCTGGGATCACAACCTGAGTTGAAGGCAGAGGCTTAACCCACTGAGCCACCCAGGCGCCCTATCTCAATCTCTTTAAACATTTCTTTCCTTGACTTGGTGTGTGGAATTCTTTGAGGGGGGTTCTCTGTGAAAATAGGGCAGATTATAAACTAGGTCCATTTGTTTATTCATATTTTATTGATTTACTTTTTGTTTTTTTTTGTTTCCCTTTTTTGTTTTTTAGTATTTTAAATACAAATATCAATATTATGATCGTGATATATTAATATATCATAAAACACTGAAGAGTTAAAGACAGACGACTCTTCTCTTAAATGGGGTTTCCGGTCATTAAATCACTGACATCAGGGTTTAGCAAGAGTGTCACGCAATCCTTTTTATTTTAATGTGCTCTGGCCTCCAATGGTATCTTCCATATCATCTCTTGCCAAAACACCTTCCCGTCCAATCCCTTAGGATCTACTTAGGCAAAAACTACCTCCTCTGTGATTGCCTCCAGAATCCTTAATCAGAAGAGCCACTTCCTTCCACTAGACCTTTTATTATTTTATACCCATCGTTGTATTCTCCTTTATGTTCTGTCAAATTAAGTACCTGTTTCTCACCCCTACAAGATGGCAAATCATTTAAGGGAAAGGATCATGCTTTATCTGTCTCTATCCCAAATACTTAGCATAGTTCTTTACACATAGAAAGCACTTAGCATATTTTTCTTGAAAGACTGTATCCTTTTGTTAAATTAGTATTTCTCTAGAATTGGAAATCAATATTTGGCAATGAGACAAAATCAATTGCTAACTCTATTTCTGCAATTGCCGAATTGCAGAATTTCAAGAATTCTTGAATCAGGTGAGTGGTTAAGATCTGGGTGTGGAGTCTTCCCATCTCTTCCCCTTATTTACAGAGTGAGACATCTTCCTTTGGGATTTTATTTAGTCCCAATTGTTACCTGTTCTATGTTTCTTTCACATTTGGGAATTAATTGCAATCTTTCATGTTAATTCCATCGATCAAATCCATGAAGCAATCTTGCCCCCTCTCCTCTGTTAGCCTGGATCAGGGTTGTCTGCCTAAAAGAATCCCACAGAAACTTAATCCTTCAAAGGATTCTCCTAGTTCCCTTTAGATCCAGGCCCTTGGTAGGTCATGGTTTGGGTTTTCTTAGTTATTCCACTTTCCCAGTGGCCCATGGAAACCTGCCATGCTTCTCCTTGTGACAGGCCCTGCTGTTGCTTGTTGCACAAGGAGCTCAACATGTAGATATTGCCACTATCTTGGAAGGCAGATAGATAGTGAGGGGCGATCCCTCCAGCTCAGTCTTGCTCCTTCTTATGTTCCACGTGCAGAAAATAAATAGTGGCTGGGGTGCCTGGGTGGCTCAGTTGGTTGAGCAGCTGCCTTTGGATCAGGTCATGATTCCAGGGTCCTGGGATCGAGCCCCGTATCGGGCTCCCTGCTCAGAGGAGAGCCTGCTTCTCTCTCCCTCTGCCTGCCTCTCAGCCTACTCGTGATCTCTCTCTACCTCTCTGTCAAAACAAATAAATAAAAATCTTAAAAAAAAATCGTGGCTCAGATTAAAGCTGGCAATTGTTTGAACAAAGAAAATGTGGCTATTTGGTTTTCAAAGTTAGACTTAATCATCCTCATACCCTCCCCCACACTGGGTAGTGTTGGGGGTGAGGAGTGGGGCTTTAAATCTACTAATAAAAATGCTCTTAATTCAGCCTCTTCCTGATTAAATACAGTCATTTCACTGGGGGACTGGATTCTATTCAGCAAATACTCTACCTTGAAGATTTCATCTTCCCCTCTGTTTCTCCTTAGGATATGCCAGTGGAAACTAAAATAATTCAGAAAACGTTTCGCAACAAAACCTGGCTTTCAAGACTACTAACTTTCTCAGACTCAAAAATCCCATTTTTTATTTCCAATGGTGAACCTTGACTTTCTCTTTGCCTTTCTTTGTAATAATCCTTATCTTCTCAAAGACAAATGGATGATGTTGGCTTTTTAATTAAATTTTTCCTGGCTTTTGCTTTGCTGGGCCTACCTTTCACTGGGTTACATGGTTCATTTGGCTCCCTATTTAAAAGAAAAAAAAAAAGAAAGAAAAACTACTTAAAAGAAAAAAAAGAAAGAAAAAGAAAAAATAGTCACTGTGCATTAAAGCTTATACCAAGTCTAAGAAGACATGTCACTAACCACATTTAACTCTATCTTCAGAAATTCTCAAAGAAAGAGAATTCCACATTTCTGCAAAGTGAGAGAACAAATGTTTACAAAGACCTGAGCCAAGAAATAGCTGATTTTACATTGTTCTGCAATCAGTTTTAGTTGTAGCCAAGAAAGTTTCCTATCTCTCACTCAAATATCATTAATAGAGATCATGAAGCAATCCCACTATATGTGAATTTAATCCCTGATCACAGTTTACACTAGTACATGAGCTCATATTTCTTGTTAGACCATCAAGAGATTACGTGTTGCTAAAGGTGTAAAGTTTGGATGACATAATGTAGAAGGAAACAAAAAATATTTCATTTCAGCTAAGTTCTAAACCACTGTGACAATACACCCAAAGAAGCTGAAAAGATCTGTGATGGGCCAATGCCCTATGTGTAACATGAACTCAGATCATTTCCACTAGTCCAATAGTGTGTAATTCTTTATTTCTCTCAGGGTTCTTCCAACAGTTATCAAGGGGTAGAGAAATGATTTCCTTGATCTACATGAATATGGGATAGTTATTTGCATATTTCTTTAAAAAAGAGCCTGCGGCAGGGGTGCCTGGATGGCTCAGTCAGTTAAATGACTAACTCTTGTTCCAGCACAGGTCATGATCTCTGAGATTGAGCCCCAGATCAGCCTCCATGCTCAGTGAGGAGTCGGCTTAAGATTCTCTCTCTCTCCCTGTCTCTCTCCCTCTGCCTCTCCCCAAACTTGCATGCTCTCTCTTTCTCAAAGAGATAAATAAATCTTTAAAAAAAAAAAAAGAAAAAAGCCTGGGACATACCAGGGGAAATATTTTGCATATGCAAAAGATTGTTTTAGTTGGCCATGGCATTATTGTGTTGTAGAGTTAGAAAGGACATTAGAAGTTATCTTTGTTCAATCTCCTCATTTTATAAATTCAGCAAAGGCTTATTGACCTGAGGCCCAAAGACACCTGATGAGTAGTTACCAACCCTTGCTGTGCACTGAATCACCTGGGCTCTAACTGAGAACTTCTGATGTAATTGATCTGGTGTGAGGCCTAGGCACTGGTCATCTTAAAAAACTTCTCGGGTCATTCTCATGCTCCTAAAACTATCCTCTTCCCTCTTGTGTGTGTGAGTGAGTGTGTGTGTGTGTGTGTGTGTGTGTGTGTGTGTGTTTTAAGATTTTATTTATTTAGTTGACAGAGAGAAGGGGGGTAAGAGTGCAAGCAGGGGGAGTGGCAGAGGGAGAGGGAGAAGCAGACTCCCAGCTGAGCAGGGAGCCTGATGTGGGACTGGATCCTAGAACCCTGGGATCATGACCTGAGCTGAAGGCAGACACTTAACTGACTGAGCCACCCAGATGCTTCTCTTTCCTCTGTTTAAAAAAAAAATCTGCCATTGAAATCTTTTCTTCTGTATCTAATCCACATACCTAAATGAAGTTATCTGATGAAATGAGAAGAGTTCTCCAGATGCTTCCTCACTTCCATAGGCTTTCATAAGCTCCTCCCTTTGTCCTCTTTATTTTCCCAACCTCTTTTACAAAATAGAGTTGAATAGCAACCATGGAAGTCACAAATCCCATTCACCCAAAATGTGATTTTACTCCTCATCATGGATGCTATGAAAATACTTTCGATTAGGGATAAACTATGCTTTGTAGCTGATGGACTTATCCTGTTTACCTGGCCTACTAAGAAGCAGACAACTTTAGGTTCAGTGGAGATCTTGAGACTATACAAACCTCAGACAGAATACTGTCCCACAGTGCTTACTGCATCAGTTTCCAAGGAAGAAATGACAATATTTGGTGCCATCAGATACGGGAGACAAAGCTCCGATAAAGAATTTCAAGGACTTTACAGCCTGAGAGATTGGTTTGGATAATGAAGGGACGCCTGCCCCCCAATGTTTATAGCAGCAATGTCCACAATAGCCAAACTATAGAAAGAGCCCACATATCCATCAACTGATGAATGGATAAAGAAGATATGGTATATATATATATATATATATATATATATATATATATATACACATATATATGTGTATATATGTATATATATAAAATACCCATTATAATATTAATATTCCATTATATATTTAATATTCCCTACTATATACACAATGAAATATTACTCAACTATCAAAAAGAACGAAATCTTGCCATTTGCAAGGACATGGATGGAACTAGAAGGTATTATGCTAAACAAAATAAGTCAGTCAGAGAAAGACAAATACTCATATGACTTTACTCAAATGGGGAATTTAAGAAATAAAACAGATGAATACGGGGAAGGGAAATAAAGTAAAATAAGATAAAAACAGAGCAGAAAGCAAACCATAAGAGATGCTGAACTCCAGGAAACAAACTGAGGGTTGCTGGAGAGGAGGTGGGGGAGAGGGGTAATTGGGTGATGGGCATTAAGGAGGGCACAAGTTGTGACAAGCACTGGGTATGATATCCAACTGATGAGTCACTACATTCTGTCTCTGAAACTAATAATACAGTATATGTTAATTAAATTGAAATTAAATTTAAAAAATTTTAAAGAGCCAATAGAAATGAGGAAGAGAAGATTTTGCAGGTTTTAGGTATAGAAATGTTGTGTGAGATCAGCCTCTAGTGGGCACTTTAACTATCACAATGGCTCAGCATTTCAGTCATATGGCTTGATTTTGAATGTTCATTTCCACACCAGATATGTTCTAAACAGTCTGACCTCAGATGGCAGAAATAGATTACTTTTGATATTAGAGATAAATATTATAATATCAATCTTTTGCAGGCTCTATGGAGAGGATCTCTCTGCCTCTCTACGACAGACTTCTGACTTTCAGTTGCTTTTCATCTTTGCAGAGGAAAATCCTAGAAACTCCCTAACATAGAGAAAAATGGTCCCACATGTTTCTTGCCCCTTCCCCCTTCTCAATCCTTATCTTCTGATTCTGGAGTGTTCCAGGCACAGTGTCTGGATGAGGAGTTTTCCAGGTAGAGAAGTAGAGGAAAGCATTCAAGAGAGGATGTCTTCTATGTGGCATATTTAGGGAATTGCAAATGTCTTAATATTTCTGAAGTGTATAATGCAAGAAAGGATGGACAGCTGGGTCTTTCAGTCTTTTTCTTTTCTTTTCTTTTCTTTTCTTTTCTTTTCTTTTCTTTTCTTTTTAACTTTCACCATAGAAGAATACAGAAATATTTGTCCACTCCAAAATAAAGGAAGTGCAGGGGATGGTTTTCATAATGGACAGTCTCCATAACAGAGGTGGAAGGGAGGAGTGAAGAATGTGGCTCGTGGGAGAGCCTATAGTCTCTCTAAGCCAGATTACCTGTCCTCTGCTTCACTGACTGGTGGGGGAAAGGGGGTCAAATGCTGTGAGGTTTTTCACATTTTTATTTTTAAATAGGTAACAGATCTGGGTTTATTTCAAAGTAAATGTTTTATTTTGGAACTCTTTCTTTCTTTTAAAAAAGATTTGATTTATTTTGGGGAAAAAAAACCCCAAACAGTATTCTTGATTTCTGCCCCTAAAGCTGATCCCGTCTAAATATCATGTCACTCTTACTTCTAAGAAAAAGGCACATAAAGTGGATACATGTTTTTCAAGAGGCTTAATCTGGAAGAAGAAGAACTAGCCTCTCTAGAGAAACTTCAAATGATGATGATAAGTCCCCCAACAGAGTAGAAAATAGACTTGTAAAATATGTTAGGAATTTTCACTGTGTGCAGTGCCTAGGTTGCTCAGTCGGTTAGGCATATGAGTTGGATTCTGGCTCAGGTCATGATCTCAGGGTTGTGAGCTCGAGCCCTGTGTCATTGCGCTCTGCACTCAACAGTGTGCATGGGATTCTCTCTTCTTCCCCCTCTGCTCCTCCCAGCTCACCATGCTTTCTGTCTCTCTTTCTCTAAAATAAGTAAATCAATCTTAAAAAAATAAAGTGTGAGTCCTCACTTATTCCAAATAATTTTTACTAAAACCTACAATAAAAAAAATTACATAAGAACTCAAA
Source organism: Mellivora capensis (assembly GCA_004024625.1). Classification (NCBI taxonomy): domain Eukaryota; kingdom Metazoa; phylum Chordata; class Mammalia; order Carnivora; family Mustelidae; genus Mellivora; species Mellivora capensis. The sequence goes on from PISX010015761.1 coordinate 28,345, forward strand.
TTCAGTTGAGATGGCCATGATTTTAAAACCCAGCAGTTAAAAAAAAATACTGGAAGTTCATTGAGACACAGGCACTAAAGATAGATTAACTTTAACTGTGACTTCTCCTATTTACCCACTGCCTTTGAGAGACTTTAAATACAAGCATGTCATGTTCACAAGGATTTGACTCCAAATCATAGTCTATAGAGACCAATTTCTATGTAACACTATTTTGGAGTGCTAAAAAATTTTCAACTTCAGCTGCTCAACTTCACAGATATCAGATCATCCGAAATGTCTAAAGAATCCTTTGAACTTCTTTGCCCTGATGTTCCTTTTAGATCACAACACAAGGAAACCATTGGGAAAGGTTTCCTGAAATAAGCAAACATTTCCCTTATGCCCAGGTATCCGATGCCCCTGGGTCTCCCTAACGCTTAGGATCTATCTGGTCTAGCAGGCAGGGAGCAAACTCATTTACCTTCTCCCCAATCCACTAGATGTGTTTAAAAATTACTTCCTAATGGGTGCCTTATAATGCAGTGTGCCTGGAATGTTAACACTGGTCTTTCTGTTTAGGCTTCTGTACTTCGGGAGCAGCAGGTTCCCTCCTGATGTCTTTGACATCATTGGTTGTGCCCATCAAATAGAATTCTTTGTTGGGAACAAAACCGACAAAGTGAGCGAGGCGGTTGGACATGGAAAAAAAAAAGCTGAAACGGCAGCGATATCCCAGGCACCTTCTCTGTTGAAGCTCTGCCGCTTGAGAGCTTTTGGAAATGGTCATCTGTTATGTCATCAGCTTGGAAAACAGCATGTGCAGACTCCAGCAGGGAGGTCAGACTCTCTCCAGTTCACACACACCTGGTCAGGGAGCACTGGGTTCTTCAAGCAGACCCTGTACCTGGCACTGTGGACAACCCCACTGTATGGGCTCTTGTTGGCCAGGCTGGTCACTATGATGACCAGTTTCCTGTCAGATCGGCTGAGCCGGCCCGTTTCTTTGTTGCAGATGGCACTGTAATAAGCAAAGAAGGCTCTGAGTTCTAATGGCTGGTGAAAAAACAATTTACATTTGGTAAAAATCCTGTCAGCGGCGACAGGACTCTGAGGGAGTGAAGCACAGACCTGCTGGCACCCTGTTTGAAGCCAGGAGGCCTTCCTGCAGGTGTCTGCCCTCTCAGAGCTTTTTTTTTTTTTTTTTCCAATACAAAGTTGTAGAATTTCTTTCTACATTTTGGATATTAACCCTTTATTGGATATATGATTTGCAAATGTCTTCACCCATTCAGTAGGCTGCTTCTTCGTTTTGTTGATTGTTTCCTTTGCTGTGCAGAAGCTTTTAGTTTGATGTAATCCCATTTATTTATTTTAGCTTTTGTTGCCCTTGCCCTAAGAGGCTGGTCCAAAAAACTGCTGCTAAGACTAATGTCAAAGACTTTACTGCCTATATTTTCTCCTAGGCATTTTTGGTTCCAGGGGTTACAGTCTTCAATCAGTTTTGAATTTATTTTTGTGTATGGTGTAAGATAGTGGTCCAGTTTGCCCAACCCCATTGGTTGGAGATACTCTTCAGTGCCGGCTTTGCTCTTCCGCTATTTAAAGCCAGCTATGACTTCCTCCCCAAGGAGGAATTCTTAGACATTCTTAGACAACTTACTCCAGTGCCTGAAACTGGAGAAAAGTGGGACATCCGACAATGGCAATTCAGACCCAAGAATTTATCTTTATTCATCCAGACACTGACAGGTGGAGCCAAACACGTGGGCAGGGGGCGGTTAACCGGGACTTGGCCTCACCACCTTCTTGCCCCGCCCCCTACAGTCTGGGGGCGGGGCAGGAGGCCAGTCAGTGCCCCGCCCCCAAGCCACGCGCCAGCGGGCGGAAGTGACGCAGGCCCAAAGCCATTTCCGGCGGGCCGAAACTAGGAAGAAACTTGGAGCTGCTTAGGCGCTCCTGCCAGGGTCTCTGGTCCTTCTGTGCCCCGTGGCCCGGCAGCGCGGAGCTGTCGGGATCCCTGGCCATGGGGCAGCCCCGGCCCTCCGCAGTGTGAGGCGCGGGGCCTCCCGCGGGCTCCCCGATAGGCTGAGGGCGGGCAAGCGGGAGGCGTCGTTCCAGCTGCGGTCACGGCCGCTGTCGGCCGGGCTCCCGGCATCATGAACATAGACGTGGAGTTCCACATCCGGCACAACTATCCCTGGAGCAAGTTGCCGGCCAACGTGAGGCAGGTACGGCCGGAATGTGGGGTCGGGGCCCCGCCCTGCCGTCACCTGCTCACCTTGCCCACGGGGCCGAGGCTGCCCCTCGCGGCTGACTCCCGCCCTTCCCCCGCCGCGGTCTCGGGGTAGTCGTCCCGCAGGTTAGGCGTTCGGAGGGGACGGCTGTGGGGCCACAGGGGCAGGATGGGGCGATTGGTAAAAGGGATGGACTCGCTTGGCACCCTTGCCGAGGGTGCCTCGTTTAAACCAGGCGCTGGGTCAGGCGCTTGCGACATCTATTTAACACGGCCCTTGACCTCCAGAACTTCAGATGGTGGGGACTAGACGAGAAACAAATGACTGCGTTACGGGAGGATAGCCGCGCGTACGTCCTTGCATTGTAGTGTATGTGGGCACACGGAGGAGTAAGAAATTGTCCAGGGAGGGTCTGGAGCCCGTGTGGAGGAGGCACTGAAATTGGGCCTTAAAGGACGAATGAGAGATAAGAGGGAGTAAGATTTTCCGGGGAGACGGAGAGTTATTTGAAGAGATTGGACGAGTGAAAGAGCGTGTTGAGAGTAGCTAGCAACTTAGTATCCCGGGAGGTGGAGATGTGGGTATACTGGTGTTTGGAGGTGGGATTTTGTGATTGAGTGGAAGTTGGTTGGTAGCAGATAAGGCTGGAAAAGCAGGCAGGGCCAGATTTTGAAGGGGCTTTCCTACTCTGATTGTTGGACTGTATCCTCTAGACAGGATAGGCTTACTAGCGATGTTTGAACGAAAGAGTTGTCAGGAGGTTTTTCGGGTTTTTTTTGAGAGTTAATTCTCAACTGCTTGAATGACATTTTTACCAGTTGCCCAGCAAATGTTAACTGAACACCTGATTGCTATGCCTTGTTCCAGGTGTGAGTAGTTTGCCCCAGTCAACAAGATAGAGACCCCGCTTTCATGGAGCTTACATTTTAGTAAAGAAAGACAGTAAACAGCTAAACGAAGAAGTACCGAATATGGCAGGTGGTGTTGAATCTTAACGAAGATAGTGATAGACGCTGCATGTAAGGCGCTGTTTCTCTGGCCATGGGTTGATCTTCAAGTTCCTCCCTTTCTGCTTGGTTCAGAGTGAAATTCTGTTTTCCGCTGGTGCTGGGCAGTTGTATTTGGCATGTTTGGGATGGTGGTGGTGATGGTATAGGATCATTAGTTTGCTTCCTCACTCAGCATGGGGGCGTAGTACTGGGAAGCAAATAATTTAAGGTTCTGCCAATGCATCATGTGGCGGGGAAAGTGCTTTCACCCGAAGATACCCAAGGAGAAAGTAGCAAGATAAAGGAACTAAGAATTCTTGATTTTCTGTGGCTGCCCATGTGGCATTTATCTTGACTTGGAGGAACAAAGCTCTAAGCTTTGAAAGAGTAAGTTTCTCTTGTCAAGCTCGAATGAGGGCTTTGGTAGTTTTGTTCTTTAGGGTTTTGTGGTGTATTCAGAGACAACTGGAAGAACCAAGAGTGCTGTTCTTTGTTTCCATCTTTACTTTTCCTTTCACGAATATAAATGTAGCATAATGGAAGAAAGATGGATGATTCAATTATGTTTAGCATGAATAATGGATCTCAATTAGTGTTGGCAAAAGCATATCTAATACTTAGGACTATTAAAAATAATCACAGATCAGTATTATCATTAGGTAGAAATGTGACATTAAATTAAAATTTGATAAGATCACTTAAAAAATAGCTGTTTTAGCTTAGGATAAAGTTCCACTTGGAGAAGGTGTTGGAAAACCCATCTGTACAAGTTCCTTCCTTGGACTTTATGTAGCCTTACTACTACTGTTCATCTAGGTCACGCTCCACCTTGGATTGCTACATCAGCTTTCTGTCTGGTCTCTCTTCCTCAGTGAGGGACTCCCTCACATTCATTTCTCACACTACACTGGGATGAGATTTCTAAAAGGCCCATTCAGTCTTGTACTGCCTGTCTCCTGTAGATTACTTGTAACTTCTGGAATGTCAGAACTCCTCCAGGAAGGATTTCCCTGACCTTCTACATCTGGAGAAGTTGACCGTCCCCAGCACTGTTTCTCATCCATACCACTCAACCCCACTGTGTTGCATTTGCTGCTTACATTACCTGTTTTGCTTTTGTATTTTGAGCACCTATCACATGGTTGGTTGGCTTTTAGTAAATATTTTTGGAGCAAATGAGTGATGGTATCAGTCAGAGATATTTTTCCAGGACTAAAGCTCAGTCACTTTAAAAGTGGGAAATGGTTCTTGAATGGAAAGAAGTTCTTTTTTTGTCATTATAGATACTAAATACTTTGATAAGAGTTTCCAATAAGCTTTGATGACTTTAATTTAGAAATGACTCATTTCCCACTTCTAAAAGCTGGGAGAAGGTGATTTCAGATTTTTCTTAAAAGCTCATGTCTAGTGGTAAAGGGATTCCAGATTTTTATGAACTGTACATAAAGCTAGTAGCTTTTATATGGATGGGATGAAATGTTTTTATTTGATAATGGGCTGTGCAGGACTTTAAAAAATATTAAAAGTAGGTAAGGCCATTATTTCAAGGTTTTTTGTAACTTATTAGTATCTTGTATTCATTATTCAAAAACCAATTTGTAGTTATTTTAAGGAAAGTCTTATGATGACGTTCTGTATCATCTAAGAAAAGCCAATTAAAAAATTGTGCCTGTCTTTTTTTGGGGGGGCCGTGATTGGGGTTTGTGGGAGCAAAGTCTTTAGAAAAAAATTCCTTCTGCTATTAGCATAATCTGATGTGCAGTGGTTGTCTGATAACCAGCGGCTATGTCTCTCTGAATCTGTTACAGTGCCTTTTACATGCCGCTGTACTTTATCTGTCAGACCTGGTCAGTATTTCTGCAGGGTCAGTGGGTCTCAGAGTAAAATGATCCTTCTTTTAGTTTGCTTCCTGTGGTGGTTAACAGTGTTTCAGAAATGTGAATGGTGGGAAATTTGGGGGAGGAGTGGAGAGAAGCCAAGGAATCTTTGTGAACAGAGCAGTTTTATTTTATGTATCTGGGTAATGAAGAACAAAATCAACTTCTAATATAGTTTTTAGATATTTGTGGGCACACAGATGTATTGATTGATCAGGGCCAGTTGTTAATTCCTGGCATGAAGGCTTAGATGTTGAAACGTTGCATTCTCTAACTGGCTTATAAATAACAGGCCCTTATGTTTTGTATGAGTGGCTTGATTACACTTTTTGTTCTGGCGTTCCCAGGAATAAGGTTAGGAAGGCGGAACCTGGTTGTAAGTTGGGATAAATTAAGAGATTTATTTTAAAACAGAAGAGCAAACCTCAAGTGTGGAAGATGCTCAGATTCTACCAAAATCGTTTGCTGTGTATGTGTGTTCTTTGGGAAAGAGGCTTACTTATCTGGCAACAAAGCTAGAGAAAACCCTTTACAAGTTTCATAGCAAATCCAGCATTTTAATTCCCCTCAACATCTTTATTACCCAGGTTTTGGTGCTGCATAGAGGATGTGGAGTAGTTTCTCTGTGATGACCTTTGCTCCTAACCTCTGCAGATGTTAAGACGGATGAAAAAAATAAAAGCACATATATTGTCAGTAGTATGGGTCACTATTTAGCCTGTGAAATCTAATTAACATAGGTTCAGGAAGAAAGATTTCCATTTTCTCACATCGTCACTTTTTAAAGTACATCCCACCAGTGGTCCAGTTATGGGCCAGTTTATTCTATGTCTTAACCTGTCTTGTGAAGATTGCCTTCGGTGAAGGTATGTGTAGAAACATTTACCTTGGCTTTCAGACCTGTGAGTAGGAAGTATAATAACTGAATCCTCTGATCATTCTGCCATTAGTTTCTAAGATGTCTGATTTTATATTACAGCATGTTGGAAAGATCATACCTGGTAATTAAAAAGAGGGAGAGCAGTCATGTTAAATTCAGTTTGTGGTTGCACATTGAATGTAATATTGACTGTAATCAGACATACTTGTTTCTTGCTTTCATGAGAGCCCAGTTTTGAACTTAAAACACCAAAGCACAGCTAGAAGGGTTTTTGCCCATTAAAAAGTATATCAGAATTCTAAAATTGTCTAAAAATTTTTTTTTAACAAAACCATAAGGAGAACATGTTTTTTAGAAGTCATCTTATTGGGGCACCTGGGTGGCTCAGTTGGATAAGCATTGGACTCTTGATGACCACTCACATCATGATCTCAGGGTCCTGAGGTTGAACCCATGCATCTGGCTCTGTGCTCAGTGGGCAGCCCACTTGAGATTCTTTCTCTCCCTCTCCCTCCACTCCTCCCCACACTTGCATGTGTGTGCGCTCTCTCTCTCAAATAAATAAATCTTAGAAAGAAAAGAAAAAAAGCCACCTTATCATTTAGAGGTACATTTGAAATGTACATTCTCCAGAGACATTAATTTTTAATAATCATAGCCCTCAAATGTAAATAATTACCAGACAGGGATCTGTCTTTAGTTGCCACTCTTAAATTAAAAAGATAAGTAGGTGCAAGAAACCATCCATTCATCCATCTATCCATCCATCCACTTATTCAACACACACAAATTAGGAACAATCAAGAAAGAAAGCTTTTTAAGTAGAGCTTAGTTTTTTGTTAGCTTAATGAAGTTATGCTCTTGGACTGTTATTTGATATTAAATACTTTAGGTAATTTCAGTAAGTCCTTTTAGAAAGGCAAACTGAAAATAAACACATTGAATTTTTGTTTAATATTATAGAATGAAAATTAGTATAATAGCATTTAAGAAAATATTCTTTGTCCTGGAAATTAGAGGTAGTAGGATAAAAAGGATAAAATTAAGGGGCATGGTTTTGAAACTGTAAGAGGAAAAAGTACTGTTGCTTAGTTCAGAAGCTATTTTTAAAACTATCTGAATTTTTTTCTTTTTAGAGTCTTGGAAATTCACAGAGAGAATATGAAAAGCAGGTTGTTCTTTACAGTATCCGCAATCAATTACGATATAGAAACAACTTAGGTAAGTAGAGACATTTTTATATCACGGTGGAAACACCTGTTGGTATTTACCATTTTCATTAATCTGTCCTATCTTTTCAATGCATGTTTTATAATACTGAAATTATTCCATATAGACATTTAAGAAGCTCTGTACTGACCCATCCTCCCTAACAACAATTTGTATGAGCAAGTAAATTTTTCTTTCTAAATCGGATTCAAATTATTTTTTTTTAAAGAGTATCATTTGTAGATTCATTTTACCTGTAGAATATTAATCTCAGTTCAGATGTGCTTTTTTCACTTTAGGTGAGAAAAGAAGCCAGAAGAGAAGTACGTTTGTTCTTAATAGTTTGATTTTGGATTTGGTGGTTTTTTTACCCATAAATTTTCAAAATATAAATTTAATGAAATTTCTCTAATAATTGGAACAAATTTTAAGCATAGTTGGTTGTGTGTGTGTGTGTGTGTGTGTATGTTTTAACTTTTTCTTTAAATGTTTGGTTTTTATTTGTCACATGACTCATTATTCTATTCTATTGCCCTGATAGTCTTCCCGTGCATATATTTACTCTCAGTTTAAGCACTGTAGTTCAGAGATAGTTTTGTTTTACTTAAATGTATTTCATGGGAGTCAGGGGTCTTTTTCCATAAGAACAAAAACTATCAAATAATTTTTTGCATTGAAAACTACCATTCAGTTTGGCTCTCTTGTGGTATAGTAAGGGATTTGATGAATTCTAGCTTGCGTTTTGCATCTTTTAGAGAGAACATTCCATGATTGCTTTCTTGGCTTTCTGACTTGGTAAGAATTCTTTCTCTATTTATCTGTCCTGTTGCAGATTCTGCTTGTGTACTCTGAAGTCTGTTTCTTTGTGGCTTGTTTCTTTGTTCCAACTTAGTTTCGTTTGTTCTCTTCCAACTACTGTGCTTTTATTTTTAGTTAATGTTGGTTTGTAAAGTAGTTCTTACTGCATTTATAATTATAGATAACTGTAAGACACCTGAAAATGGAAAATTTCTCACTTTCCCCAGTTAAACATGTCAAGAAAGATGAACGCAAATATTACGAGGAACTACTAAAGTACAGTCGTGATCATCTCATGCTGTACCCTTACCATCTGTCAGATATAATGGTAAAGGGCCTGCGGATAACACCGTTTTCATACTATACTGGAATCATGGAGGTGAGTTTACGGTGTCCGGGGGGCATTGGGAATGGGACGGGACTCTGTCACCAATAGCGATGCCAGTAATGAGGCTGTGCCTTTCTCAGCCCTGGTGGGTATCGTTTCTGAGTTTACAGTGGAAAAAAAAGAGAGTTGGTTACGAGTTAACTGTGTCATCCACACTGTACAAGGAAGTTGTTGTCTGGGCTCTCATAGCGGAAAGATACCTATCTTTGTGCCGTCTTTTTGAGGGCATTGTTGACCCTCTGTGCTCTTGCAGCATTAGTCACTCATTTATGGTAGCAGAGTCTCTGTAAAACCCACTGCTTTTAACACATGATTAAGGTTGAAGATGTGGGTGACAGAACTAAGCATTGAGTTCAGAGAAACTTGATGTGTTTAACGATTCTCTGACTAGAGAAAGAGTAAGTGATTATAAGCCCAACATGCAATACACGTGTTAGAAAAAGAGAAGGGTATTTGTAGTTCTGGCTGCTAATTTCTTGCCATTTTTATTAATTTTTGGATGTTAGCTTTTTTCCAAAGGCAGTCTTTAGGCGTTTGTCAAGTAACTTTAAATACAGTATTTTTAAGTGAGCTGTATGTAAAGATTGGCAATGTTTATCGAGTATTCAGGGGCTACTTAATTTTATCTGAGTGCTGCTGTTTTGGGCCCACTAGCCTCCTCCAGAGCAGGGGGAGGCCTCGAACTGAGGGAGCTGGGAATGTGCAGGAGCAGTGAGGTCACTTTCCGATGTGGCCTCCTCTGCGAGAGCTCCCTTTGCTTTTCTCCCTGAGCCCCTTCTTCACAAGCAGTTAGGCCGTCCTCTGTATCCCTTTTTGGGAGGAAATATTAACATAAAGCTTGAGGCCTGACAGCTGCGGTTTCTGTCGGTCCCCTTTCCTGAGAGCCAGGGCAGCAGAGTGAAGGTGGCAGCTAATCAGTACGTAGAACAATCCGGACTGCCTCTTTGTTTTCCTGCATTCCTAACGCATGCAGCGTTACATGCCCTGAACACGAGGTTTAGGAGAGATAATAGGGGGGAGTTTTTTTCCCCCTTTACCAACTTTCACTTGTGTCCAGGTGCTTGCTGCTCTCTGCTTTCTGTTCTTACAGCATTGGGTGTAGGTCCTAGGTTGAAAATGGGCCCTGTCCCCTCGGTAGACAGGTGGTTTATTATTGGAGTAACAGATGGGCACTGGAAGAGCTGGATGCTGAGGTTGACTGTGCTGCTGGTTGGGTCTTGTGGGAGCAAAGATGACTGAGCGGTCACAGGCTTTGTTAGTGGTGCATGTCTCAGATGTGTGTTGATGGAAGCGTGACACATTAGGCCCCTCTCTCGGGGCATGAATCTGGGATGAGGTGTGAGGTGTGAAGAGGCAGAAACTGGAAGCTCTGAAAGCCGTGTTCCCCGAGTAGCTTCCACAGAGCATAAGTTGCAGGGCAGATGTTTGGGATTCAGGAGTGCTGTGGGAAACGCAGACCGGAAGGGCTGATCTTTGGTGACTCGGTTGGGCCCAGGTGGCCAGTAGCACAGGGTGGCCTGCATGCTTTAGGTCGCACACTCTCATCTCAGTGCTTTGGGCAACAATTATGATTATCCTGTTTGGCTCTCGTAATATGTATTTATTCACATTTTATCTAAGGATATTTTGCATTTAGAATTTTTCATTGTTTTCTTTTTGAAAGGACATTATGAACAGTGAGAAGAGTTATGATTCATTGCCCAATTTTACTGCCGCTGACTGTAAGTATGTGATGACGCCGAAGGTAACGATTAGTCTGTCGTCGTGTGTGCGTGCTGTTGTCTGTGTCGTCACGTGTGTTTTTAACCTGAAACATTTGAAGCACGGGAACAGCAAGCAACAGTGTTGTTAGGAAATTTCATCAGGTGACGCAAGTCAAGTATAAGGTTTAGTCTCAATGTCTAAGGGAGGAATATCTTAGAGGGTAAAATGAGAAAAAGCCTGTATTTCTAGAATGAATTCTTTCTGATACTTGGGCTGTGTTGTGTTCCACATGGGGGAAGAAAATTTAAAATTTGTACATGATAGTTTCGCAGCATGATACCCAGTTGTTACTGATATAATTTGCTTTAGTGTGCTTATTTTAAGGAAGCATATATTCGACATGTGACACCGTTCTCTTGTGTAAGGAGATACTTTTGCTGAGAAGTACACTTTGACTTCCTGATATTGGAAGGGTTTCTGCTTTTTAAAGATTTTCCATGTGACATTGTCAGAGGCGTCAGCTCGAGTTCATCTTTCCCAGTTTGGTTTTCTTTTGTATTTTGTTTGAAGAATTTCTTTTAATTTGATATTGATTGTTAACCAGTCATCAGAGATGAACAAAAGCTAAGGGTTTTTTCCTAAAAGACCTGGGTGTACTGATATTTTAAGGTACATTAAGTGTTTTTAAAATAAAGGCTCTTAATTTCAGGTCTAAGGCTTCTTGGCATAGGACGAAATCAGTACATTGATCTGATGAATCAGTGCCGGTCGTCAAAAGTAAGTTAGTTGTTTCCTTCCCTTTCTCGTTTCATCCCTGTTATCACACACTCTGATTGTTTTAAGTAGTAGAAATAATGAGTTGACATTTCTTTGATCAAGAAAAAATGCCTCATACAAAATACCAAAACAACTCCTCCATATTTTCTAGGTTTTGCTTATGCGATTATTGAATTAAAATGTTTAAGGAATAAAATATTTATTTTTAAAAATCAATTTTTGCTCTGCTGGTCTTTTTACTCACTCATTCCTCTCCCAGCATGATGGGTGAAGTAAGGATACATTCTCCAAATTCATTTTTAACCTCCTGGATTTCCTTTGAGTTTCTGGATTTAGATCCAGACTTGATGATTAGTGTTTTGAAGTAATTTAGTTTGAAATAATTGAAGAATGACTTTCTCTATAGTATTTCTCTCCAGTATATCTAAAATTCTTCAGATATTAAAGCAGGAGGATTTTAAAAGATTTGTTTTTTAGCCTGTGAGAGACAGTCTTATACTGTGATCAGTAAAAAAGAAGGTAGGGATTTCAGGCTGATTGCAAATTCTCAAATGTTTGTACCATTGAAGAAGTTTTTCAGAAGGAAAACGGCTCGTGATCTTCTACCAGTGAAGCCGGTGGAGATCGCCATAGAGGCGTGGTGGGTGGTGCAGGCTGGATATATCACAGAAGATGACATAAAGGTAGATCCCTTTGGAATTAAACATTGGATTTTTATTTTTTAAATTATAACTTTTAATCATAGCCCTGATTTTTCTAAAAAATAACACTATTTTGGTTTTCCTGAAGAAAATTAAGCATAAGTTCAAAGTTGTAAATTACCGTAGTAGGCTAGAATATTGGTGGTTTTCAAAGACACTCTTTAGTAATGAGGGGGGTGCACCTGGGTGGCTCCATCAGTTAAGCGTCCAGCTCTTGATTTCTGCTCAGGTCGTGATCTCAGGGTCGTGAGATCGAGCCCCACATCGGGCTCCACGCTCAGCACAGAGCCTGCTTGAGATCCTCTCTTCCTCTTCCCCCTCCCCACTTACATGCATGTTCTCTCTCTCTCAAATCAGTAAATTTTTAAAAATCCAATAATGAGGGAGACTTGACTTGGTTCGTGTTCAGTATTCTGGAGACTTGGATTAGACAGAAGCTTCATCTCAAGTGATGTGATGCTGCAGCTAGCTGCCATGATAGTGGCCAGCGCTTCCCGAGCACTTGCTGTGCGCTAGAGGCACGGGACTCTCTTCCCAGCACCTTTTGTATTGTCTCATTAGATGCTCTTAACAGCCCCCCGGGTGTGTCTTCCTTGTACGCCATTTCATGTATGAGGAAAGTGAGCACAGAGACATGAAGTAATGGTTCAAGTCACCGTGGGGGTGAAGGTGCAGGATTTTACCTCGGCCACTTTGCTGTGGGAGTGGTGCTCCTCGTTGCTCTGCTGAAGTATCCTCGGGAAGAGGGAGGTGCTTTGATGGGGGGCAGGGAGGGCCCTGATCAAGGGCAGTGATGTTCCCAGTGGTCAGACCACTGCAGGTGAGCCTGTGCCTGGTAGAAGAAATGCTCATTTGGAGGAAAAGGGGCAAGGTCACGGACCAGAGGGCCTAGAGACTAGGTCACGCCTCTCTGTGGTTGAAGGAATGAAAGTGAGTGTGGGGACTTTTTTTTAGTTTGCATTTTATTTTACTTTAGAAGATGGATTAAATCTCATGAGCAGAACAGTGTAGGAACTTCCTAACAGCTGTCAGACGGTCATAGGATAGTGAACTTCCTGTTACTGATAAATCCATGTGGAGTCTGAATAAACTTCTGATCTGAGAGGTTCAGAGTCAGCAAATGGATCTGATTCCCATTCAGAGATGATGATTAAATATTGGTATTTGTTAGATAACAATACTTAACAGCAAATATTGGTACTTATAATTACTTTGTCCTCCATTCTGTTGGTAGCATATTACGGCGCCTAAATTGACGGTTATATACGTAGCTCTTTCCTTTGAATTCTGGAGTGATCAAAGAAAAAGTATGTGGTACATTTAGCTAATGATACCTAATAATCATAATCATGTATAATATATAAAATGTAATAGTATATAATCATATATAATGATCATAATCGTAATAATCATTGGATTTAAACATGATTTCAGGAGACTTATGAATTACTTTGGATCGAACTTAATTGAAAATATTTTGCTCTTCTTAGATATGCACTTTGCCTGAGAAATGCGCTATTGATAAGATCATCGATGCGGGCCCTCAGCTCTCTGGATCACTTGGTTACAATGTAGTACATAGTAAGTGGTTAGTAGAAATGGTCTTTTGTCAACATAAAAGCTTGTTCTAAACCATCAACAATTAATAGCAACTTTTATCAGTTAGATACACATGGTACTATTTCCTAAGGCATGTTGTTGTTTGAACTGTGACTCTGGTCCATTGTTTCCCTGTGTGGCTTTCATTCAGTTATTCATATACACTAGAAATTTATACAGATGAGTTGTAAGGATATTTCTGTAGTTCTGAGCATATGAAGAAAACAGATTTGAAAACTTCAGTTCTTTTCCTCTTCTGTTTACTTTTTTTTCTTCTTCACCTAGCATTCAGTTGTAAGGATCTTTATAGAAAATCTATAGATTTTCTGTTTTGTTTTGTTTTAAATTTATTGTGGTTTAGTGTTCCACCTAAAACAAGTACTTTTGCTTCTGTAGGCTTATATAACAAAGGATTTATTTATCTGGATGTCCCAATATCTGATGACAGTTGTATAGCAGGTAAGTATGTGCTTGTGTTTTCCGCTGTTTTTCAGTGGTTACTAGGTCCTGGGCATTGCGTACATCACATCTATCATCCTAACAGATTAGACACATACCATTCTGAGATCTACAATAATAGAATTTCTCAGAGGAAGACATTTCTCCTTTGTTGCATGGTAACACATTGCAGTGTGTTTTACTTAAATTCCTTATTTTTATCTTCACGTTGTTGTACACACAATGTTAAAATAATGGAAATCTGAAATAAATTTATAACATCCCAAATCAACTCAATGATTTTACAGATTTATGTCCTTTTAGTCTTTGTTCAGTGCATAACTGGTTTTATAGATGTTCAGTCCTGTCATCTGATACTTTTACTCTGCGTGCCTGTCTTATTTTTTGGTGTCACTATTGTCTTTCTTGTCTTTATCTACTCCTCCCTTCCTCCTTCACCCATTCCCAAGTTAAACTGCTATTAAAGCCCTTGTGTATTTTCTGGTGGATGTATCAGTCTATTAACCTGTTGCCGGTTATTGAGGTTACTTACAAGTTTTCTTGCTATAGTAGTGATGTGGTTAACATCCTTGAACACAGTGGAGCTTTTCTCCTCTAGGTTAGATTTCTTATACTGTATTTGGGTTATATGTTACAAGTATGTTTTCCAGCACATCTTTCAGCTATTGTTCTGGTTTGTTGGTAGCTTTCCTCATACTAAGATATTTAATGTTTGTGTAATCAAATATAAAATGTCAAAAATTGCCAGGGAATGACTTTGCTACTAACTATTGAGCGATGATAGGGGCTTATGACAAGAATACTCCCTTGTATCTGTGTTGAATCCGGACAGGTCATCATGCTGTCGTGTGTCCTGACCTTTATTTGTGTTAGCATGCGTCAGCGGTTCTTTAAGAATGGATTTTGAACCATTTGCATATGTGAATTCTATTTTCAGTTCGGAAAGACAGCCAAAAAGCAATGAAATACTAATTCTGCTTTGTAGAATTGCTGCTATAATAAATAAAATACTAGTTTTACAATTTGAAAGGTTTTGACAAGGAAATGATTTCTGGAGGACGGGGCTGGTAGTGGTTTCCTGTCACTGTGGGAAAATAGGAATGCATTATGCGTTATTCTAGTCTTTACTCTCATCAATAAACTAATGTTGACTCATTTGAGAATCACCTAAAAAGATTGGTTTTTGATTAGTTCATTTCATTCCCTGTTGACTGAGTGTTTGAACACTGACTCACATCATCACTAAGTGTGTCTGCAAGGTGTGGTCTGAGAAGGGCCAAGTGGATGGCTGCGCTGTTACAGAGATGTGTTCTGCCAGGCTTTTCTTAGGATCTAGCAAGTTCTGGTGGTACAGACAGATTCATGCTCTTACAAGGGCTGAATATATCTTCCTTGTCACCATGAACATGGGATCTTCCCTAATTTGGAATAACCTGTGAAAGGAAAGCAGTTTGACACGATGGAGGCCATCAAATTTAGCACGAGACACCGAAGTTGATTTCAGAGAAAGCGTTTCATCTCTGTTTCAACAAAACAGGCAGTATGATGGTGGAACAAATAAACTGGACAAATAAAGAGAATAGTCACGAAAGGGTCTGTTGTTAAAACATATTTAGTCCATCGTCAGACCGTATACTTGCTTGGTTTATGGCTCCCCTTTCATTTACAGCTTTCTAGATTTCTGTTATGCTTGAATAGAATACTTTTAAGATAAATATATATAGAAATAGTCTAAAAATTCTTAAAAAAACCTTTTGTCATACAAATCCAAACCTGTAGGGAACTTATTATTTTTTTTTTAAGATTTTATTTATTTATTTGATAGAGATCACAAGTAGGCAGAGAGAGAGGAAGGGACGCAGGCTCCCTGCTGAGCAGAGAGCCCGATATGGGGCTCGATCCCCGGACGCTGGGATCATGACCTGAGCCGAAGGCAGAGGCTAAACCCACTGAGCCACCAGGCGCCCCAAGATCTACTCTTTTAACCATTTTTAGATATGCAGTGCGGCATTACTAACTAGTTGCTATGCTATAAATTACATCCCTAGGACTTACTTAGTTTATAATTCAAAGTTTATACCTTTTTACTCCTTTTACACACACACCCTCACCCCACTTCTGGCAATCACCAGTCTTGGTCCCTGTATATGTGAGCTTGTTCCCCCCCCACAACATATTTTTGAGTAGATAGTAGTTAAGATACAAAATTCTAAATTTATAAAAGAGTGTAAAAACATCTGCCTCTGACCCCTGCGTCTGGCCACCCAGTTTCTTTCTTAGGGGTCACTGTTAAGTTTCTTGTTTATCTTCCCCAAAATATGCTCAGCACATAGATGTGTATGTATATGTCTTTTTCCTGTGGCTTTAGTTTTACCCAGATGATGTGTTGTAGTTTGTACTCTGTTTTTTTTAACTTAGTATGTATTGGGAGACTCTTCAGTATCTCGTCATGTAGAGTTATGTTCTTTTTGTCTAGATGTAAATTGTGTATTTTTAACCTCTTAAGTGTCTTGGTTTTTCTTCTCTACAATACAGGGGTATAGTGTCGAATGTCTTAGGAGGTTAAGAGGATTAGATGAAATTGTGTACTATAGTCTGGCACTTAACATGTGCTCAATAAATGTTTGTTGTTATTCACACAATTAATAGCGTAGGAAAAGAATGAATGATATGAATATGAGGTTTCTAAAATACTTTTTTTTTCCCCCGGATTTGCCATTTTTTAATCACAGTTCTTTTTTTTTTTTTTTTTTTTAAATAAACATATAACGTATTTTTATCCCCAGAGGTATAAGTCTGTGAATCGCCAGGTTTACACACTTCACAGCACTCACCATGGTTTCTAAAATACTTCTGAAGAGAAACCTGTGATCCTTAAAAGTACTTGGATGATGGGAACCATAGGTAACACTAAATTAGAAAGTGACATGAGCCAGGTCTGTAAAGTGAATAATCTGGCCTGAAATGTACAGTGTGATTTTTTCCATAGTGTCGTCGTCGTCGTCTTCTTTTTTTTTTTTTTAAATTTTATTTATTTATTTGACAGAGAGAGAGATCACAAGCAGGCAGAGAGAGAGGAAGGGAAGCAGGCTTCTGCTGAGCAGAGAGCCTGATTCGGGGCTCGATCCTAGGACCCTGGGATCATGATGTGAGCCGAAGGCAGAGGCTTTAACCCACTGAGCCACCCAGGCGCCCCCACAGTGTCTTCATTTTGACCACTTAAGTTTTGTCCGATTTCTGTTTGTTAGGAGTAACTTGGGTTTTGGGTGCAGTTAGATGGTATTAGGGGCAGGGGACACAAGGATACTCAGACCCTTTGTTGGCCTAGGCACTCTTCCTTCCCAGGGTGCACATGTAGGGTGCATTTTAGGGAATGGTAAAGGAAGGCACAGTACCTCTTCATTGTCAGCTGGGCAGAGTGCCCTAGTAAATTGGATTGGAGTGTCTGGACCAAAGAGATGGAGAGAAGTGAGCATGAGTATACCTTCGGGTGGACAGCCACCGCTGGGCTGCCTCCTGTGCTGAAGAAGGTCTTGCCCTTCTTCCCACTGAGGCCACTGAGGAGGACACAGACTAGTGATTGATGGTAAAAGTGGCGGTCCTGCAGATAAATTTCCTTTCTTCTGAGGATGGAGTGGGGATGATGGGAGAAAGGCAGTCAGTACTCTCTGGTCACCTGGGCTTTGTATAGCACACCTGGTCTTCTGCTTTTCTGCTTTAGCCCAGTCACCCCTGCTGTCTGTGAGGCATTGAAACACACCCATTGTAGCCTTCCCCATTCGAAAGCAGCCCCAGTCCCCTTGCCTTTCTACCCAGTTCATGTCCTCCAGCACTTCCTCTGCCTCAGTAATGCCAAGAGTTCCCTGGGGTTACTCTTTGTAGGATTTGTGCTCTACTATCAGAGTCCTCTGTGTAGATGGGGTTGTAGATGGCCTTAACTTTGGGGGTTTTAGAAAACTTGCTGTGGAGTAGATAAAATAAATCAGAAACTGAATTTAGTCCCTAAGGTAGAGGTTTCCCTTTTTGAATGGGTATTTGCATATGCTTTCTTGTTTTATAAAATTGAATCACTGATAAAAGTCTATTTTGTTTTAGTTCCTCCTCTTGAAGGTTTTGTAATGAATCGGGTGCAAGGGGATTATTTTGAAACTCTACTCTATAAGATATTTGTTTCCATAGACGAGCATACTAATGTTGCAGAGGTAAGTGTGACAATGTCTTATGAACGAACTTAACCTCAAGATTATAAAATACATTTGTGTAAAGTAGATAAAGTTACTTAATGATTAGGTTAAAATGTTTTCAGAATCAATATGCATGGGTAGGACATAGACCATTAATATACTTAAGTTACAATTCTTAAGTTACTTTCTGTATATACGTAATAACTTTGTAAATAATATAATTTGGTAAATAATATAATTCTTGGTAAAAGGATTGTAGACTATTGATTGATATAAGCATTTTCTTATTTTAAGAGAGACTAAAGAGGAAAGAACCTTCCATCGTTATGGTCATTATCTGGATTCGTGCTACTTAGACATAAGGAAAGAAGAAAGTTCTGATTTCAGGATTAATATATTGAGTCCTTTAATTATTCATAATTTTAATTTTGCCGATTATGGTTCACTTGTTTATTACAACTGTGTAATATTGATAATTCTAAGAGTGTAAATAATTATTTTGTTTTTATTTTCTAGCTTGCAAATGTCCTTGAAATAGACTTATCCTTGGTTAAGGTATATAATTTTTATACTCTTTTTATTTATAAATACTGAATGGCTTTTATTATAAACTTTTGTCTTGATAAGCTACTGAGAAATAGACACAGTGAGATTCTTATTGGCTGTGCAGGGGAGTGAGGACAGTAAAGGGGGTACCTGCAAAGATCAAAAAGACCAAGGTAAGGGTGCTGAAGCAGTATTCCACGCCGGGGAGTGAAAGCCCGCACTCACGCTCCTGCGCGTGCAAGAAGCTGCCCGATCAGGGTCTCGTGACGAGGTCACTGAGAGCACCCTCTTCTGCTGCTGCGTCCTAGAGAGCGCCAGGCCAGAGAATTGGAAGCCCTCTCTTTTCTACATCTGTGAACACCTTAGGGGAAGAGCAGGCCTACTGAAAAATGTTTTTTTCTGGTGGCACAAAAGTGTTTGGGGATCACTGTGTCAGAGTCGATGACAATACTTTATCTCTACAAATAGTTTGAAGTCTGGTTTATTTTAAATGCTAACTCCTTTATATTCTTTCAGAATGCTGTTTCAATGTATTGCCGATTGGGCTTTGCCCATAAGAAGGGACAAGTAATAAATTTGGATCAGCTTCATTCATCGTGGAGGAATGTTCCATCCGTAAACAGATTAAAGTAATTCATTTATTCAGTCTGAGATATTAGAGTTGCCTTTTGAAAAAAAAAACAACATTGCTCTATGTACAGAAATTTTACTTATCAACCTGTCCATTGAGGTGAACGCTGCCTGTTAGTGGTATTTAATCTTTTGTGTGATAAATGGTTTTTAGAATCTGATGAGAACAAGAACGCTTTCCCCAGAGAAAAGTACATACGGTATTTTACAAACAGCTGTGAAGAGTTCTCACACTCCCTGGAGCCTGCCCGTGGGTCTTGGTTAAGAACCACTGCTGTGTGTGGGCAGAGCATTTTGGGGCTACGTCTCCCTTTGGGGCTTGAACGTGAGACGGGACTGGGTGGGTATTTGTAATTTGAGTGCTGACGTCAGTAGCTGTTTTCATATGAGCTATGATGTACCTGACTTGTAAAACATGGCTGGATTCTTCGTCCATAGGAGTACCTTAGACCCACAGAAGATGCTGCTGTCGTGGGACGGTGGGGAAAGCAGGAGTCCCGCACAGGAAGTCTCGTCAGCTACCGACACGGACACCAATAGTCAGGAAGATCCAGGTTAGCAGTCCCTGAGGGTATAGCGACGCCAGGCATCCATGCACTCACAGAGCGAACTAGGCTTTGTTCTTGATACCGTTCATTTGATGTGCGCGCTTCGAGTCCTTAGCCACGTGCTGGGCATTGTATATGGTACCTTGCTTCTGAGAATAAGTCTAGGGAGAGAGAAGGCAGTGTAATCACAAAAACCACAACAACGTGAGACGTGTCCTGGTGCTTGTGGGGAGCAAAGAGAAAGCGCTCTCTTGTCTAGAGATTTGGGAAGCCTTCATGGAGGAGATGATAATTGGGCTAAGAACGAATAAGAGCTTGCCAGCTGGTGAGTGAGGGAAGGCCTCGGCATGGGCTGAGCACAAAGGGAGGCAAAGAAAGCGTAGTGCGTGAGGGGCTGCACGTGGTTTTATGTTGGGGCCGGGGGAGAGGAGCACAGCATAGCCCCATTCTTACCCCAGGCTCTTACCCGAGCCAGGTGACTTGTCTGAAGAGGTCAGGCTAGCTCGTCTCGAGTGTTCTGACAGTTACCAAGTCTTGGTTTATTACTGGCTTTCAAGAAACACCACAAAAGTGAGTACTTAAAAGTTTTTTTTTTTAACTTTCTCTGGTTGGAGAGAGGTAGGATTGGGGCCTCTTAGGACTATAAAATTACTTATAGTTACGTACTTTTGAATTATTAAATCAAGTTGAAATGCAGTT
>PISX010015762.1:0-48319 GCA_004024625.1 Mellivora capensis
AGAAGGGGAATCATCATGATGTCACATTCTTGGCTGAGAGGGAGACATCTTTGTGTTCTCTGTAAAGAGAAATCATCTCCAGCCTTGTGGGTCCAATGTATCTTGGGACAGATTTCCATGTTGGCTTCAGGCTGGACCTTTGGAATTGCACAGTCAGTCAAGGTCATAGTTCAGTGGAAACTCAGGAAATCCAAAGAGCAACATGGGTAAGTTGGGACAACTGCCCAATCAGCTTCCCAAACAAGGCAGGCAAATGCCCAGCAGCAGAAACAGGGTGGGCTACATTGGAAGGATGAGTGATGGGCCTGGTGTATCATGGGCACGTGAAACAGCTGTAGGTGTAGAAAGATCCAAGCAAATGGGGTTTCATTGGACTTGGCAAAGGTTTGGGTGAGATTCTAAGTCAAATGAAAAACAGTGGGCTGGGTTTCCATAAGGGAGTGGCACCATCAGATGCCTGATTTATGGACATTCTCTTTGGAAATGTTAAATCTGGCACACGTGGGGACGCCTGGGTGGCTCAGTCAGTTAAGCATCTGCCTTTGGCTCAGGTCCTGATCCTGGGATCCTGGGATCAAGTCCCAGATTGGGCTCTCTGCTCAACAGGGAGTCTGTTTCCTCCTCTGCCTGCCTACCCCTCTGCTTGTGTGCTCTCTCTCATAAATAAATAAAATCGAAAAAAAAAATCTGTCATGCCTGTAGATGTAGAAAGGGACATGATTGTGGACATCTGGAGCTCTTCCTAGAATTGTGGTCCTAAGTATGAGTCTGTGAGTGTTGTATATTTTTGTTGTACTTGCGGGGAAAGTCAGGTTATGGTTGTCTCTCAAAGGGCTCCCTTCTCGTTACCAGCTCCTCTTGACGCTTTTATAAATGTGGCTGGGCCTCATCCTTCTAGAAAATTGTTTAGAAGAATACGCTGCTCAAGGATAAGTCTTGTACACTAAAGGACATTCGAGCTCAAACAATACATCCATCCAGGGATAAATGAACACAAATGCACGCAGTTTAGCGACACATAATACATAGATTGTTCTACGATAACGTGTAGTCATGCCACAAAATATATTTTAGTTGCACAATCATCATGAACAAGAAGCACGAGATGATTTCTGTATTGCTATGCAAGGTTTTTCCAGAGAGAAAGAAGCAACAAAGAAAGTTATTTTAAGGAATTGCCTCCCTCGGTTGTAGGGGCTGCCTAGTCTGATACATGAAGGGCAGGTCTGCAGGTGGTATTTCTGTATTATACTCCGGAGGATGACTTCTTTCTTTGCCAAGGACTGTCAGTTGTTGCTCTTAAGGCCTTCAACAGATGGAATGAGGTGCACCCGTGGTGCGAAGGGTTATCTGCCCATATACAGAGTCCGCTGAGTGTCCACATGAACCACATGTACAAAATACACAGCAACCACATCTCAGCTCAGGTTTGGTCAAATGACTGGGCATCATGGCCTCGCCAAATCCACGTAGGTGCATATACAACTCGCTGCCAAGCTTGTATTTATATTAAAAGGAAAACACATGTTTGTGTGGGTATATCTGATTCATGAACCCAGGAAATGCTGAGCATGAGCTATAGCCAGTGTTTTAACACTCCCTCCCCCATCCATCCATCCCTCCCTCCCTCCCTTCCTCAACCATCCATCCATCCATCCATCCATCCGTCCATCTATCCATCCATCCATCCATCCATCCATCCATCCATCTACATATCCATCCATCCATCCATCCATCCATCCATCCATCCATCCATCTCTCTTTCCCTTCTTCCATCCATCCCTTCTAATGGTGATACCTGGAGGGAAGTGATACCTGCAGTTTTGAGGTTTCTTCTCCATTTTGGTGTTCCTCATTGACACATATTGTGATTTTTTTTTTTTTTGGTCTGTTTTTTCTACCTATTTTCACTTCTCATGGTTAGTGATAATTATGTCCCAGGGGTTAGGGTGAATTCTGAGTTTAAAAATATGAAATAGTTAACTAGAATATTTTTTCTTCTCTACATAAATTGGAAAAAAAATAGCAGGAAACATACCTGTCGATCCCATTGATTAGTCCACACACACATCTCATGGATAAGGAATCTTTGAACTTTTTTGTGAGATAAAGATAAGGTTAGGCACGCAAACCACACTCACTTGGGAACAGTCTTTGTGACAGGTCGCATTCTCCTGAAAGCACAGAGTAGTTGCTGACCAAGATAAAAATGCCCCCACTTAGAACATACAAGAAGACTTGAGGACGTAACGAACAATATTTGTATTGAAAACTTAAATATTAGCGCTAGGAAACTTGAGCATTTGCTGTGTCCTTTGAAGGACTCTTGTCAGGTGTGTACTCATCCTGGATTGCAAAGGAATCAGAAAAAGATGAAGGGTAGGAAAGACTAGTAGCTTGCCTCAGGGCAATTTAATTATTAAAGTGATAATTCCTCAAAGATTCTGTTATAAAGAGATAGCATTGTGCAATATGGGAATAAAACAGATCATATCTTTAAAGGCGAGAGGAACTCTTAGCTTTTATTCAGGTGTTCACAGTCTGTCTTTTACAAGAAACATGGTTTTGATATAAGTAGGTGCAGCTTCTAAAAACTGGCTTTGTTATCAACTATGAAGAGGGCACCATAATCCCATTTGAAGACCAAAAAAAAAAAAAGCATGTCCCAATATTTGGGGGACCTTAAGTTACTTTTGCTTACCCTTTAAAGATAATGTATTGTTTTGAGAGAAGACTTTGAAGAATGAAAAAACAGAAATGAGCCGAATTATTCATTTTTATGAAACCTGTTATAGTTGGTTTATAAGACTCCATAGCACTTGGCAGGAATACATCAGAGTAACTCCATTTAAAAATATTTGGACAGAAAGAGATTGCACTATTAAGCAACTTGGTAGAGAACTTTCCACACTATTTTTGGTATGCTGCAAACTCCGTGCAATGTTTCTAAATGGGGTCTTTGCTAGAGTGAAACAAAATAAGACACCACAGGTAAAATTGCCGTACTGGGTATTGGGAATCGTTCTGCAATTCATTTTGTAAGCCATTTGTTTTGTCGATGGTAACCATGTTTTCAAGTCCTCCAATCCTCCTGAACATTTGAAAATCCAACGCCTTTAATTCTGAATACTGTTCTGAAGGGGAGATGAAAGGAGCATCAGATGTCCTGATGTTCCATTGTGGTTCCAAGTACATGGGCAGAGACTTTACAAAACCCGTTACTCCAGACTTCAAGAGATTTGAACACTGTGCCAACTACCTACTGACAAATACACTTTTCCAGATCCTTTATACTATGATCGTAATATTTTGTAGTAGACATTTGTACACATGCTATAATAACCTTATTATGCTTGAATATCAAAAAGGTAGTCAAATGTACCCTCAACGTTTTCTGCATTCATATCCTTCATCCAACACACTGTCCCTTCTTGAGGCGAAGAGCTGCCTATGTACAAACCATTTCTCCTTCCCTAATAGGCTGCTAGCTGGATGGAACTGTTGGATCCAACACTAAAGTGTTAAAAATGAGACAAGATGCACAATACAGAATTACTTGTGCAAACCCAAGCCCCACATCACCAAACAGAGACTTGACACCCAATGGCATCTTAACGCAGGCAATCTGAAATCACTTTGTCAGCCCTAGTGAGGTCTATCTGCCTGGTAGACCCCTGCTATCCCCTAAAGGAAGGGGACCGTGCCACAACCAATCTGAGTGGACATGCCCCTTCTGCCTATAACAGTTGTTCATTCTGTTTCAACATTTCTTTCATTCAGAGATCCATCCTACCTGCTACCTCATGCAGGAATCCTTGAATAAAACAAAGAAGATACTTAGAGTTGCTCAATTGAATTTTATTTTATTTTTTTTTACCATAACTGACCAGCCCCTCTGGTGGTTCATTGAACGTAGGACTACGTTCTTCCTGACTGACTGAGGGTGAAGTCCCGTCCTTCCCTTGCAGACATGGGGCATGTAAAGAAATGGTGCCCCTTCAACCTGTGCCTTCCCCAACCCCAACCTGAATGGAATCAGGCCAAATCATGCTGCAGTTGGAAATGGCAGTTATTAGTAGCCTGGATCCCTGTAACTCTGTGGAGGAGAGCCAGCCACCCACTTGGAAAAGGGGGATGTCATCTTTCTCATATATCCTCATATTACAACACCCTACCTTTTTGACTGAATAACACAGCCTGAGTTACGTATGTGACTATTTGCTTCCTCATGCAAACTCTAGTTTCGCTGCAGTGTTCAAAACTACAATTTTGAGGGGCACCTGGATGGCTCATTGGTGAAGGAGGCAACTGTTGATCTTAGCCTTGTGAGTTTGAGCCCCACCCACCTCAAGTGTAGCAATTACTTTAAAATCTTAAAGAAAAAACCCAAACTACAACTTTGAAGGCATTTTTGTTCTAGTATATTTTTGAATAGGAAGACACATAATTTTACTACTTTCCAAAAATTTTGCTCATGCGATGATACTTCTTCAAAGTTGAAGGTGTCCTTCTGAAGGCTTGTTAGAAGTATCATTTGTGTCTCCCTAGGTCCACTTGTACATGCGTATGCAAAGATCGACCTTCAAGTTCTGTTTTTGTTTTTGTTTTTTTAGTAGGAAGTTCAGTAAGCTCATGTTTCATTATGGAGGGATGGTTTGCTTCCTGGAAGATCATCCAACTGAAATCAAAGAACCCATTTCCTTTGCTAGCTCTGAAGACTTTGGGTCAATTAATAATTGTCTTTGATTCTTAGTTTTTATGTCCAGGAAAGGAGTGTGAAGTGATATATGGCATTTTCACAAACCAAAATAAGTCTGGAACAGATGCTCTGTAAATACTCAGCGTGCTTCTCACCAACCTGGCGTCTTCAGGTCCTTCAACAGAAATGTGAATGAGCTTCTCTGGTTTTATCTCTAGGAAAGTAGCATCAGCTAAATGATGTTCTGTTCTCACATCAACAGTGAAGTTTCTGCACACGTAAAGTAAAGAAGAAATAGACAGTTGTACTGGAAAATTACTTGAAACCAAATTACTAAGGCTTGAAATTTTACCAGAAACCA
Organism: Mellivora capensis; assembly: GCA_004024625.1. NCBI lineage: Eukaryota > Metazoa > Chordata > Mammalia > Carnivora > Mustelidae > Mellivora > Mellivora capensis. The sequence goes on from PISX010015762.1 coordinate 5,061, forward strand.
TCCAGAAACTTATTTTTCAGTATGAAAAATATTATATATATATACATATATATGTATATATATATATTTCTACCTACTAGTTTTATTTTATTTTTGATAATATGACTTTTTTTTTTTTTTTTTAAGATTGGCTTTATTCCCAACATGAAGAAACCTGAAAATATCTCTTGTTTTGCATTTTGGTCACTGGTTTTGAGCACAAATCAGCTCAGGAACAGCTCAAAGGCACAAAGTAGATCTCTACAAGCATTCGTTGACCAATGATGTGTCTATTTTACTTAAATGGATGATTTTAATTTTTTGAACACCAAAGATAAAAATGAACAGGGGTGCTTGCATGGCTTGGTTCTTAAGAGATTGGCTCTTGACTTGGGTTCAGGTCATGATCTTAGGGTTGTGGATTGAGCCCCACATCAGGCTCCAAAGTCGGCACAGAGTCTGCTTGACATTCTTGCCCTGTCCCTCTCCCCTACACATGCTATTTCTCTCTCTCTTTTAATGAAATAAATAAAGCTTTAAAAAAAAATAGAAATCAGCAGTATTCTATGGGAAGTACCATGTCATATTCATCACATCCTAAAAATGAAGTTGCTGTTGGACACTAATTGCCTTGAGATCATGGTTTGTTTGCCTCTGAATATTTTAAGGCATTCTTCCCCATTTTCCCTGTAACTATTCAACCAACTACCTCCTCTTTCTGCACCCTAGTGGAAGTACCAAAGTTCTAGCTTTCAAAATGTAATATTGGATCCCCCATTTGCCATCATTTTGTATTTTCCTTCATTTACTACTCGCTTGGCTCGTCGGCTCTTACTGAACTAGGTACTGAAGCTCATTCTCTTAAGATTTTTTTTTTTCTAAATATAGGCAACTAGTAAACATCTCATTAGGTCTTTGCTAAAATTGTGTGCCATATCCAAACACATTATAAAATATGTTCTTTCTCAAGTTTTTCTTTTCAAATGTTATATGGAATCCTAAATCTTGCCATTATGACATTTATGATTCAACATGTTGAGCAGGAAATGTCGTTCCTGGGGAGAAAGAGAATGTTGAATACTGGGTTGACCCTGCATGCTAATGGTATATAAAGAAACCTGGAAAAGGCGGCCGGTGTGTGCCTGCATGTGTGTTTTTCATTTTTCTGTCGGTTTATAAAGAAGATGACTTTTATGTTGCATAAATGCACATTGTGGAGTGTGATAATTATTTCTGTTTCTCAGTAAAAAGCTGCTCCTTTTTACCGTGGGCAAACGTGATAAAAACCACCTAAAAACTGTCCACATATATATTCGGAGAAACCATCTACAGGTTTTCTTCTCGCACAAAGCGTACCAAATACAAAAGACAGATCCATTAGCAATGAGATGAATGCCCAACTGCTTTCTGGGTGCGAAACGTTCCGGGCAAGCCTGGGCAAATGGATGAGTACCAACCTGAAAAATTAATACAATTAGAAACAGGTGTAAACATGATTGCCAACCGACAGAGGTGTCTCCCTAAAAATAGTGTGCTCTCTCAACCTGCAGGTACAAACCTTGATTTATGTATCTATCAAGCACGAGATAATTTTGTCTCCTCTCCCTCATACTTTCATTTCCTAACGTTGAAAATGCATCAGCCATGAAAAGTACACATAGCTCGGAACATTAATAAGGTGTTGGAACATGTTTCTTCCTGAAGGTTTTATGTCTTCAGACATCCTCTCATCTGGGACAGCATAGGTGTGTAATAAACCCAGTTCAAAAGGAATATAACGGGCATGGAAGTGAGATATTGGAAGTTTATATTTATTTGGTAAACCAGATGCCTGGTTTCCAATTCTCTGACCTCAGCGATGCTTTCCAGTCTACATCCAAAGCAGAGTTTTACCACTTACTTACTCAGAGGAGTCAAAATCATATTTTTATTTGCATTAAGGAGAGTTATATCTTAGACTCCTTTAACAGAATTATAGTCTTAAAAAAAAACTTATTTATGAAGTGTATAAATTAGAGAGGTAGGTGAAGGGCAATGCTGACCACAAAACCAAAAATGGATAATTTTCCTGAAAAAAGAGCCCATTTTTTGGAGACCTGTCTCTGATGTATATTAGATGGATTAGTCGATGCTCAGTAAATTCGGCACCCAGAAAGTGCACTTCTGGTCGGATGCTGAAAACATCTCAGACCAATCACACACTGTTAAGGACACTGTGTCCCAGGCCTGACAACAAGGAAAGGAGCCTTGTTCCTATATATTCGAGGCTTTTCTTACGATGTCATCTGTCTTACCGATACCATGCTTATTTATCTTCAGCATTATCCACACTTGGCGTACCCTGGAAACGTTTAGGAAGTCACCACACAGGTAATCAATACGTTATAACGTTGGGAATCGGCATGCTGGTCGACCGTCTCCCTGCCATTCCAGATGAGAAAAGCTAATAGTCTGAAAAATAAAATTTGGGTCTCCATTTCAAACAAAGAAGTGAAGAAAGAATTGAGTTAACTCTGAGAAATGGATTTCTTCTTGAGGCACATGGAAAAAGGAGACGATAATATCTCAAATACAAAGAAAAATATTCAAGGTTAATCTACAAGCTTCATTGAAAATATCCCGATTTTTGTTTTCTGTATACTAAACTGGTAGTAATTTCCATAGTGATAGACACTTCCAATATAAATGGATAGAGCTTACTCTTTTAGTTTACCCTGATCTTACAGAAGCGGAATTACACAGAATAGCCATTTCTCTAGGAACACCCCAGTGAAATCATCAATGATTTAATTTTCATTGCTATCATTTCACGTACTTTTAAAATCTTTGCATTTTACCCTCAAACTGTAATCGTTTCCATGCTTCCTTTCAAATAATAGATCAACCTCACAAAATTTATAAAGAAAGACATCACCTCTTGAGTTATTTCTCTATAAAAGAAGCTTAGTTACCACCATAGAGTACTTAATTTCAGCTTAAAGATGCTCCTTAATATTTCACTTTGAATTACAAGGTCTCCCTCTAATTAAACTGACAGACTCGTTCCAGCAACAAATAGTGTTTTCTTGGCCCTTGCATATATTGTTTCTGGAAGAATATGCTGCAGAAGAATTCTGGCTTAAGACAGATTGAGTGAATGTCCATATTACTGTCCCCTACTTAGAATTTTTTGTCCCTGAATGTGTGCTCTGTAATTCAGTATAATGGCCAGACACTTTTCCAAGATTTGCATTTTTGCATTGATTTAAGGTCTCATCATTTAAATTCATGGGGGCTTCCGTAGTTCATTGTGTTAGAATGAGGTACTTTTAGAAAATTTCTGGGCTTCAAACGAGGTGTTTTGGTGGGATATGAAGGCAAAGAACACACAGTCTTGTTTTCATCACATTTAAGAATTTTCACTTGACCTCAGGATCAAAGAAATGAACAGATGAAGTCTATGACAAGTGAGTGCCTGAAAGACACTGGATAAAATGCGCTTGGCTCTTCCCTTGGCATGATGTGCTGTTCCCTGCATTCTTGCCTCCTTCACCCTTACCCCATCACTTGTTTCTGTCCTTCTGCTCCATTTATGAATATTTCCATCAATGAATATCTATCTTACTAACAAGATCCACAGTCCTGGAAATGCCGTAGGATGGCAATCCAAGAACCTTCTCCAATCTCCCCGAACTTCATGGGACATCCCTGGGACAGGCTTCTCCAGTCTCACAATGATTCTGCACACCTTCCTAGGAATCATTCTGTATAACACACTCTACCTTAGGGTCTGCCGTCTGGATCTCTAAGTCCTAAAAACCATCTGTAATTATAAGCACATCCAATAGCTTACTTTCACTATATAGTGACCTGATTCCTTTGTTAGTTAACTCCCTTCCTTCCAAGGTTCCTTCTCAAGATGTTGGAGTAGCCCCAGCTGCTGTCTGACCCCATAAAAAACACATTTCTCTAGCCCTATTCTTTCACCTTCTTTCCCAATGCCATGCATCCAACTACTTTTTACAATAACCAGCTCATCCTGCCATCTTCAACCCAGAGCTTTTACAAAATCCATGTGACTTTGCTAAAAGGTTGGACATGGTCATGTCTTCCTGGAGATCTCACTGCATCCAGACCTGGAAAGTCCATTGTCATTTCTCATGGGCTTTCTTGGGTGATCTGAACCCATGGCATTGGCTGCATGAAATCTAGAGACCATGGTGCCAATGAACTGAGAGCAATTATTTCTCATAAATTAGAACATATACATTAGATCAAATATTGAAAGGGAATGTTGTGTTTCTACCATAACATTCAGACTTTATGATTGCCTTCAGAACTGGAAAATATGTGTGTGGGGTGTGTGTGTGTGTGTTTTCCCCATTTTCCCACGGCGTCCAGAAAACGTTAGCCTCAACCATTACTATATCTTCACAGCACAAAATGCTCCTGGCCTCAATAAAATGAACCCACTAAAAGGAAGCTTTTGAAATCAATGCATATGAGGTTAGGATGACACACATATATTTAGTGGATCAGCACAAGAAAGTGTTCAAATTGTTTTATATTAAATAAAAATTCAGTTTTCTTTTAATTACAGTAGAATTTGAAAGCATTTTAAAATGCAGTTCACTCTGGTTTTTTTGCAAGTGTAGGATTTTTTTTTCCTGTTTATGAGAATAAGTCACAAGATAAAAGAGGAATTCTCATTAAAACCTATAACACAAAACACTTGAGTATTTCTCTCTGTTGATCTGATTCATGATTTATGCATAATTTCATTGGGTTTTATTTCATAGGGACTTTAATGTGAGTTAAGTAAACATCCTTTGCAGAAAGTTTGATCCTGAAACATCTGAGAGTCTATGACATATTTTTTCATAAACTGTGATTCAAACGAGAACATCACACAATTACATTATGTCACAAAGTCCTTTAAATTGGATGGGATTGCAACGGGCTTTGTTAGGACACGTGTGGAACTTGTTATAATGCACTTGGCACCTGAAGGGATCCCAATTCTGTTCTGGGGTGTGGAGCTGTTCTGAGGATAGGGCGCCAGCCAAAGACAAGCCACGGGAGAGATACATTCTCTCCTCATTCCCACTTACAACTCTCTGAGGAGCATTGAGCGTCTCCACTCCCTCTCCCTCCTACTTTGCAGGCACGCACACAAAACAGATGAAGTCTTCCCCATTCTGGGTTCATTTAGCCAATGACTGGCAGAATATGAACATTCCCCCCTTTTAACCTACAATAGCAACGTCACCATTGAATACAAGGGATTTTGTCCGCAGACCAAGGGTATGTGGATGAAGAGATGTTCGTCTCTTGGATGTTGATGAACATCTCTTGGATGATATGTTGCATGAAAAGACCATGAACATCCCAGAGTGTAGCCTGCCTCCATGGGGCAGGAAGACCCTGGTTGAGCATCCCCGAGACTCCCCAGGATTTCAGTGCTCTTAGGATGGGGTGCTGGGTTGCGCGGCCGACAGCATGAGTTGCTTATCACACTTGGCAATGCACGCCCCCAGAAATGAAGGCAATCCTCTCATTGCTTCAGCCCTGCGTGAAAGAAAATAGTTTACACCTGCTCTGGGTAGATTTCACAACATTCATAATCTTACCGGAGGCCACTAAGTGTAACTGGGCAGGTGTCTGAATGGGTAAATAATCAAATAAATAAATAGCAAAATTAAATTTAATTAGCCAGATCGGATGGGTGGGTGGATAAATGAGTTAATTAATAGTTACTTCTCAAACATCAAATTAAGTTAACCAGGTCCTCCTCATTGAGCTATTTGTAAAGATCATGGCTATAGTGGGATATTTTGGATGGTTTCTGAGAGATCAAATGAGGCTCTGTACTTTGTGTTGGTAGATATGATTGAGAGAACATCTCCTCCAGAAAGTCAGTGGGTGATGGAGAATCATCACATTTGGGGTTTCCAGGAAACAGGTGATGGAAATCCAATCAAAACCGGGCCACTCACACAACCGATGTATAAAATAATTCCTAAGAAATTTCAGGGGTGGGGAGAACAGCAAAACTCTTCTCCCTTCTTTCTTTTTTTTTTTTTTTTTAATTTTATTTATCTGACAGAGAGCGAGAGAGGGAACACAAGCAGGGGGAGTGGGAGAGGGAGAAGCAGGCTTCCTCCTGAGCAGGGGAACTGATGCAGGGCTTGAACCTGGGACCCTGGGACCAGCTGAGCTAAAGGCAGACGCTTAACAACTGAGCCACATAGGTGCCCTGTTCTCCTTTTTAAAAACAAAACCGACTATGTTACTTGGAACCACAAGGACTGTTCTCCTACCTTTCACATTTGTAAGTAAAAGGGCTAATATCTGTCCATTTTCTAAAGTCCAAATCTTCCAGTTTTACTCACATTAAATGTGTGTGTGTGTGTGCTGTCCATTATAAATCATATAATTTATATACATGTCCTTAATATTCATGTCCTTTAATTGTTAAACCACATTTGTAACATATACAACATAACATACAAAATAGATTTGCAATCTATTCCAGCAAGACTGTGGATGGTTAGAAAAAGATTATTTCTGCAATTAGAGGAACAGCCAATCATCATCTGGTCTAAGTATCTCCTAGCTCTACCATTTTTCCCAGTATTCCACCAATTTATTGCCCAATTGGGTCCAGCCTATGCCTGTGCATTTGCAGGGACAGTGAATTCGATGCCTTGAAGAAAACAAACCAGAATTTATAACCTTGTACTGAGACAGGATAAAAGGGTAAACGGTATAACAGAAAACATTTCTATCCATATTCATTCAACATTAAGAAAAAAAACCCCACCATATCTTGTCTTCTCCTGAGTTAAAAGAGAGAAGTAATACTTGATTGCCATTTTCAATTCTGCAACAGTTTTCAGATACATCGTCTAATTGTGGTTGCAAAGCGAAGGTAGGTTCCCATGTTTTTCGTTTTTGGTTTTAAAAATTTTGGCACTGTATATCATGAAAATGTCTGATACAAAGTAGAGGGGCAATATGGGTTGACCCGTTCATCCTAGGCATTAAATAATCCCTGTTTCATAAACAAAGGTGGTGAGGACCAAAAACGCTAAATGAATTACCAGAGATCTTATTAGGACTCAAATTTCCTATTTTAAAATTTTGTCACCTTTCCAATCTCTCATGCTCATGCTCTCAAATAAGCAGAAATAATTTTCAAGCTACCCCTTCCTCCTTTTTTCCTCCCAATTGGATTTTGAAAAAATCCCTAGGGGGATATTTATTATCCTTTTTGCCAGAATTAAGGGTTAAGGGCAGGGGCACCTGACTGTCTTGGTTGGGAGACTGTGCAACTCTTCATCTCTGGGTTGTGAGTTCGAGCCGCACGTTGGGTGTAGAAATTGCTTACAAATAAGATCTTTTAAAAATTCAGTTTAAGAGAGATAGGTGTATTACTATTATTATTTCCGTGTCTGGATTATAAAATCCAACAAGGATGGGCACGAATACATGTTTTGATTTAGCTGTGCTGATCGTTTATTGTGTGAACTCAGATCTCGGTATTCTCTTCTCTACCATTTATAATTCTTTATCTTCTCCAGTTTTCATGCTGGTAAAAACCACAGAGCATAGACTTTAGAATTTTAACAATGTGAAAGTCTACAATTGTTGACCTTTATTTTTTAAAATATTTTATTCATTTACTTGTCAGAGAGAGTGGGAGTGCAAGCAGGGGGAGCAGCAGAGGCAGAGGGAGAAGCAGACTCTCCGTGGAGCAAGGAGTTCTATGGGGGACTCGATCCCAGAACCCTAAGATCATGACCTGAGCCAAAGGGAGATGCTTAACCCACTGAGCCACCAGGCATCCTGTTGACCTTTTTTTGTTGTTGTTGACAGAGAACATGTGTCAGTTTGAGATGTACAGTGTTACTATCTGATACATTGATACATTGCATTGTGATTAACACCTCAGCCTGAGCTAACACACCACAGCCTGAGCTAACACTCCTGTCCCTTCACATAATTATTGTTTCTTTCCTTGGGGTGAGATCACTGATGATCTCATCTTTGGCAGTTTTGATGTCAGTAATCCGGTATTATTGACTGTAATCTCTATTCTATGTATTAGATCCTGTGGAACGTAATCATGCACTAGTTATAAGTTGTAGACCTAAACCACATTTACCCATTTTCTCAACCCACCCCGCCCCCAACAATAGCCATTCTGCCCTCTGTGTTTACAACGTTGACCTTTTTTTTTAATTCCATATATATGTGGGACCATACAGTATTTGTCTTTTTCTGTCTGGCTTATGTCACTAAACTTAATACTGTCACGGTCCATCCTTATTGTTGCAAATGGCAGTGTTTCCTTCTTTTTTGTGGCTGAATAATATTCTGTTGTGTATATATATTTATTTGCTCTATCTATCATATCTACCATCTATGTATCCATCTCTGTATCTATCTAGCTATCATCTTGGTATCTATCTTTCATCTATCTATCTGTCTATCATCTATCTCTCTATGTATATGTGTATCCATCCATCCATATATCCTTCCATCCATCTATCTATCCATCCTCTGTCTAATCTATCACCTATCTATCCTCTATTATATTGATCTATTTACCTATTGTCCATCTACCCATGTATCTATTTTATCTGTATCTATCATCCATGTATCTGTGTACCTATGTATGTATCTATCAATATCTATCACTTATCTATCTGTGTATCTATCTCTATCTGTATCTATTACATCTTTATCCACTCAGTGCTAGTGAATATATTCACAAAAGTGGTACAACAATCACCACCATCTAGTTCCAGAACTTTTCTTATCACCTTAACAGCAAACCCACCTCCCAATAAGTTGTCACTTCTTGGGGTTCTCTCCTGCTTTCCCTGGTAACCACACCTCTGCCTTCTGTCTCTATAAATTTCCCAATTCTGGCTAGTTCACATGAATGGAATCATGCATTCTGTGGCCTCTTGTCCTTCTTTAACTGAGCAGATGTTTTCAAGGGAGGGAGTATCAGATCTTTGTTCCTTTTTGCATTGAAATAATATTCTGTCAAATGGATAGAACCCATCCGTTCATCCTTTTGTCTGCTGATGGACAATGGGATTATTTCCACCTTTTTGCTTCTGTCCATAATAATTCCACCATCATCCATGTACATGTGTTTGTTGAAACACCTGCTTGCTGCCTTCTGTCTGATACTTAGGATCAGAATTGCTGGGTAATCCTCTACTGAGTGTTTTCTGGAACGTTATTTTATTTGAACACGTGTAAATGTGATTTCCACAGGCATATATAAACACAAAATTTTAATGACATTTTTGGTTGCTATCAAATGACTGGTATCCATGAAAATAAGCTTTTTTTTTTTTTTCCTCTTACTGTACGCAGAATATAGAGGCAGGGCGTCTGAAATAGATTTGGATGTGGAGACGGATTTTTGTCACTATTGATCTGTTCCAATCACAAATTGGTGATCAGAGCCAAGCCTATGAGTAATCACTTTAATAAAAGATAGGCCACCTAAAAATGATCTAGGAATTCGTCGGGATGTTAAAACAATTTGAACATGAAGTCTATGGCACAGACCCGACCCTCGTGGCAATCACCACTTTATTATTTTCCTGGCTAGTCGTCCTTTCCTGTCTAAAGACACCTGCCTCCATTGTACCATCCCTGTAACCAATCTATGGACAGATGGAATTATTTATAGGGTGATAAATTTGTTAAAATACCTACCAGTCTTATTTACGAGGTCTTTTTCTTTTTGGCTTCTTTAAAACACATTTACTAGACACCGATATCTTGAAAAATAGTCAGTGAGGTACCATTGAAAATCAAGGTGGACGCTTCCATGAGAATCTTCTCCGACAATTAAGAAAATCCCCGAGGGATGGATGAAGATTTGCTCATTGCATGCAGACACCTGCAGAAAGCCCTCCCTGGCTAGACACCCAGATCGGTCTTGGACACAGGACATTACAAATTAGGGAAGAGGAGCACCAAAGGAGGCCCACGGTGCTCTCCATCCCCTGTTGCCCCCGTGCATGCATTTGTTTGCATAAGTGAGTGGAGCAGCAGGACAGGGTAATTACCACCATCCTTCTCAAAGCACATTAATCTGCTCTAAACTGCAGGGAGGAAATGAAGCAGAAAGGGACCTGGTGGGGAAATATTTCTTTTCGACTGTGGCAAACCTCAAACCCAGTTTAAATCTTGAAATGCCAGCTTGCAATTTATCTTCCTGTTCCCAATGATCCACAATCACAATACTAGGTGAAAGGAAGAGATTCAGATGGGTTTCTAAGCCCTGGGTAGATGTGGGCTAATGACTGTTCTGTTTCAGTGTGACCCTCGTGCCCGTCTCCCGTCGCCCTTCTGAGACTTCAGAAGCCTCTTCAGTGACCATCTTCTTGCACACGAACTAGAGCTGATAGTTTGCAGAAAATAACCAAGGCATTAGCATTTTTTTGTCCTTTCCATTTTTTGGTCTTTAGTTATTTAATCTTTATTGTTTCATATTTGTTCATCTTTCTACTCTTTATTTTTCTCATAAACTTTAGTCTTTTGGATGGAATTTTAATGCAAAACATGTTTTCAACGAAATAAAAATGGAAACAAAACACTTTACAATTTGTGGCGTGCAGGGAAAGAAACAGAAAAGTTGCATCTTCGAGTGGGTGCGTTAGAAAAGCATTCTCAGAGAAATGATCTAAGCCTCTGCTTTAAAAGCCAGAAAAATAAGAGCCCATTAAATCCAGAATAAATGAGAGAAAAATAAATACTTAACTTGACAGCAAAAAATTAATGGATGACAAAATAGTTAAATAGATAAAAACTAAATTAAATCAAAAGCTGGCCCTTTGGAAAGTATAATAAAATTGGTGAATGTCTAGCCATTCTGGCCAAGAAAAAATAAAAAAAGACACAAACAAAATAGGAGAAGTTACGAAAGACTTTACAAATATTAATATAACGATGAATATTGTGAACAACATAACTTGAAAACAGATCAAGTGAATAAATCCTCGGAAAGACAAAAATTATGAAACCTCATTCACACACACACACACACACACACACACGCACACACACGATAACCTATAAAATCCTGTGGATATTTAACAGCTTTGCAAATAAAACACATTTCCCCAAAGAAAACATAAGGAAGAGATGGTTTATTAGGTAGACCTTAAAAAAAAAAAAGATACGGAATAATGAATTCCCAAGGCATGTCTAATCGTCTAGAAAACACAAAATAATTTACAACTCATTTTATGAAGCTAGTATTATCACAACCTAAAAAAAAAGATATTATGATAGAAAGAAACTCCAGATGAAGATCTTTGGTGAATCTAGGTGCAAAATCCTCCACAAAATAATAGTAGGGAGAGTCCAGCATTGTACAAAAAGAGTCCCATATCTTCGCCACGTTGGGTGGAACCACAAGGGTGTCAGACTGAGGTCCCACTCACTAATCCTTCAGTATGACTCAACATATTAACAGAATAAAAATGAATGATAACAGTCATTTCCCATGAATAAATGCAGCAGACCAATCAGTTGACAAAATTTAGATATAAACACTAAAATTATAACTGCTCTGCAAGAAACCCTAAAGGAAATTGTTTATCATGATCGATTAAGAAAATATCTCCCGGAGAGGAGATCCACAAAAGCATGGAAAATAAGTGATAATTGTATTTCGTCAGTATTTGAATTTTCTGTTTTTAAAAAGACACTTAGCGATGTGATAAAATCACCCAACAGATGAGGAGAGAAGATTTACAAAATAAGTAGTGCACAGTTTTTTTGTTTTTGTAAGATTTTATTTATTTATTTGAAAGAGAGAGATCATAAGTAGGCAGAGAGGCAGGCAGAGAGCCCACTGAGCCACCCAGGCGCCCTAACTGGAAAAACTACAACTGACCAGTAAGAAGAAAAATAATACAATTAAAATCGGTTAAATGCCCAAACCCTTTCAACAGACATTTTGTCCAAGATATGTATGTCGTGGGTCATTAGGAATGAGAATTAAAAGATTAAGTTAAATTAAAATTAAATTAAATTAAAAGGGGCACCTGGGTGGCTCAGTTCTTTAATCCTCTGCCTTCGGCTCAGGTCATGATCTCAGGGTCCTGGGATCGAGTCCCACATCGGGCTCTCTGCTCCGCGGGGAGACTGCTTCCTCTCCCACTCCCCTGTTCATTCTGTCTCTCACATAAAAGAAATAAAATCTTAAAAAAAAAAAACAAAAACAAAAACCAAGGCCAAAGTAGTGAGCTACCACAAGAGGGCAAAGTTAAACCAAGCAGCCTTACCCAGTGCTGGAGATGTGGAAGAACAAGAAGTTTCTCGTTGGGGGTGGAAATGCAATATTAGGAAGCCATTTTGGAAAATAATTAGACTTTTCTTTCCCCCTGCAAAGTTAAAGGGAATCTTCCCGTATTACCCTACAATGCCTCTCCTACATATTCATCCAAGAAAATTAAAACACATATTTCTACTCATTGACCAAACTGTGATTGTCCAGGTCATTTTATGTCATGATGACCAGAAATGGGAAAGAGCCCCAATGTCTACCAACTGGTGAACTGATGGTTCTGCATCCACCACCCCCCCCCAAAAACAAAAGAACCCAGATTACTAAGTTCCACAATGTGAACATGTCTCAAAACCCTTTACATGTAGTGACAGAAGCCTGGCACCAAAGAACAAAACCAATTCCATCATGAACATGGTCTACGTCTTGGGTTGGGATGACCTTTATATACCTACATGCATTTCTCAGAATCCATCAAGTTCTAGAATCTTTATTGCAAATTTTAAGTGTACATTTTTCTGTCCATAAACTATTCATCAGTGAAGATGGTTAAAATATTTTTTTTTTTAATAGAAGAAGATAGTGTGGGGTGCCTGGGTGGCTCAGTGGGTTAAGCCTCTGCCTTTGGCTCAGGTCATGATCTCAGGCTTCTGGGATTGAGTCCTACATCAGGATCTCTTTAAGCAACCACATTGGACACAACGCCCCATTTCCTCTGGAAAGTGGAGGCCAAAATCATGATTTCCCTGAGCTCCTGGATTCCCTGTCTTCTCAGAAGTCATGAGGAGGAATTCCACACCTGATCTCAGGCAGATGGCCAAGAGGCGATTGTGAGGGTGAGTTATTCCAACACAGAGGATGAAGAACAAAATCGGGTGGAAAGCCATATCTCAATCACACAGATACATTTATTTCTAAAACCCCCTTTTTTAAGGTGGGAAAACATTGTTTCCTATCTCATTATATCTTTGATCTCAGGGGTTTTCATCCCTCACTTTGTCCTAGCCTAAAATGAGTTTTTTAAGAAAACTTTCAGAAATTTTTTTTCCCATCACTTCTCCCTAAACTTCCAAAAAAAAAAAAAAAAAAAGAACAAAAAACCAAAAACACAAGGAGAAGAAAGGTTATCTTGATGTATCCTCTCTATGAAAGAATTCCTTTCACTCAGACCTCAACGACTTTTAAAAATTAAACCTGATAAGCAAGATTCCTGGGTGGTTCAGTTGTTTAAGTGCCCAACTCTTGTTCTCAACTAAGTTCTTGATCTCAAGGTTATGAATTTGCTTCCCAGGTTGGACTTCATGCTGGGCGGGGAGACTACTTAAAAAAAAAATACTTTAAATAAGTATTAAATAAGCAAATAATACTTTAAAAAAGAATTAGAAAACAGATTAACAAAAGGTAAAGAAAGTTGGCAGCTCCAAGGAAATTTCCTTCAGTTGGAATTTGATCAACAAGATGTCAAATGGAAATATGACATTATTAGAAGTCCCACTGTTTTCCAATTCTTTCCCCAAATAGAAAAGGGATAAAGTCATCTAATCCATTGAAAGACGTTTCTCAAACTCGGGGCAAACATCCTACCTCCAAACTACAGTTTTCCCATTCCTTTTGTTTCCATTTTCTTGGACCATACCAAGTCAAGGTGCCAGGTTTGGTAAAGAAATTATAATCATCGTAGTAATAGTAGTAATGATCAACCCAAGGGCCATTTTGGAAGTCAAGGTGAGATATGGTATCTGTGTTTCCTCATTCCTCTTGGACTTCAGAACCATTCAGTCAGCATTAACTGAACTGGCGTAATGTAACCCCTAGTCATTATACGAAATTTGCGGAAAGATGTAGCACAGGTTAAATTAACTCCATAAAAATGCTGTTCTTGTCTCTTATTCCTTTGTAGAACAGATTGTTAGTTGTAAGACATGTTCTTGTGCAATCGTTTGAAAGGTGGTGGAAATTAAGGGATGTCAGTACATCACACTTAGACCACGGCAAAAGAAATAAGACAGGCATCACTCCCTTTTTTTTTCCCTCCCCTTTCCCCTATAAGAAAAGATAGCTGAAGGTAGATTGCACTGAACACAAGGATTGCAAAAAGGAAATATATTGCATTTCACTTAAGTTTGCAAAGAAAAGTTAATAAGGTTCCAAAGAACCAGAGTGAGATAATGCCAACAAAAGGTGGCCGTGGGAGTAAAAGGTTCTTTGATACACGTTATCTGAGAGAAAGGAAATCGGATATCAAAATAACCCGCATGAATCCTCAAAGCGTATTAAATCGGCGTCCACTCTCAAATGCCAGGTATAGAATACGGGCTGCCCCAGGCAGAAGAAGTGATGAGAATGTATCAGAACGTTGGTTTCCCATTACAAGAAACTCCTTATCCAACAAGCGTAAATTTGGAAACCAGTAAAAGTCCAATTCATCATCTGCAAGAAGGGGTTTTGTATGTGGCATGCACATTTCATTCTGCATTTTCCCCTAAATGCAGAATTCTTAGGTGAGCATGGGGCAGATCAAAATGGGCACCACTCCTCCCGCCTTCCTTGCTGGTAGCTGAGGTCATAGGACTAATTCTTGCCATGCACAGTAACCATGAATCCATGGTGTAGATGGCGGGAGATGTTCCTTAAAAGATCTGTGCCCCGTGGTGGTGCACTGAGCTCTCCATCTGTGCCGCTAAACCATGGTCCTTGTCATCACCACTTTGTCCTCTGTTCATTTTTTACACGAGCCTGCCTTTTTCTCCTAGTGCAGGGGTGCCCAGACAGCAGCCGGAGAGACAAATACGGCTGTGAGCCGAGAACGGTTTGCACCTTTCAAAATGTAAAATTAAACACACACACCCTCTGGCCTTCAGAGAGAATAGTTCTCCCAAATTCAGAGCATGACAAAGTACGTACGGTATGTAAAATATTTACTCTCTGTCTCCGTAAAGAGAAAGTTGGCCAGTCCATTCCCTACTGGGTAGCAAATGTTTATGGAACGTAAGAGAGCTTGCACTTTCCTCTGTACATTTTTTTTTCTCCGGCAGAGCCTAAGAATGTGCAT
The DNA here is from genome assembly GCA_004024625.1 of Mellivora capensis. NCBI lineage: Eukaryota > Metazoa > Chordata > Mammalia > Carnivora > Mustelidae > Mellivora > Mellivora capensis. The sequence continues at coordinate 20,399 of PISX010015762.1, forward strand.
AATCCCCTAAAAGCGCTCTGTAAAATAAAATCATAATGTCACCACTTTGCTTAAATGCTGCCTTTGGCAAGTTTACTTCGGCTCGAATATGCTTGCCTGAGAAGAGTTGATCCCGTGCTTCTAATTCTCTATGGAAAACAGTGAGACAACCCCCTGGAAACAAACAGCCCAGCCCTGTGTGTCCTCATGTTACGGGGTTGCCGTCTTTCTATAACAATGTGCTTGATTCTGAAAACATTAATATGCTTAAGAGGAGGTCAGTGATAATGTCTTCCCGACGAAAGCTTCTGTTTGTTTGTCCAGCTTGGTGGAAACACTGTTAAAAATAAAGGCAGCGTGGCTGGCTGGCTCAGTCCACTAAGAGTCTGCTTTCAGCTCAGGTCATGATCTCAGGGTCCCGGGATCCAGCACTAACTGAGCTCCCTGCTCAGCGGAGAGTCTGCTTCTCCGTCTCCCTCTGCTGCTCCCTCTGCTTCTGCTCTGTCTGCCAAACAAATAAGTACAAAATATATATTTTTAGATTGTATTTATTTATTCATGAGAGACCGAGAGAGCACAAGCAGATGGAGAGGCAGGCTTCCCGCTGAGCAGGGAGCCCGATATAGGGCTCGATCCCAAGACCCCCGGGATCATGACTTGAGCCGAAGGCAGGCGCATAACCATCTGAGCCTCCCAGGCGCTCAATAAGTAAAACCTTTAACGAAACAAATACAGTAAATGAAAAATGCAGCAGAGGGAATACAGGGGATTTATGGTAATATTGTTGCAGGGACAGATGCTTATCCTACTTGTATAGACTGACACTAAGTAACAATGTGTCAACTAAACAGTTTAAGCAAACTTAAACCAGATAAAATACGACTCCAGTTTTCATGGAAACTTTTCAGTAGGCGCCATGTGTGTTCGACCTCTGAATTCGAAATTGGCATTTGCCAACCTAGAATATTATAGACGTTTCCTCAAGAGTTGACCCATTTCACGGGCCTCCCGCGCATCCCCTAGAAAGCGTTCTTGCAAAGTGATAAGAGACCGTGGCAGTTAACTAATCTCCGATTGATAGAGGAGTTGGTTGTCGAACAGACAGTATAAAATGCCTCAGGCCAGCCTTGCCATACGGGGAAAAATAAATACAGTAACTTGAAATTCTCATGACTTTCAAGCAGCACGTTTGGTTATAGAAAGAACATTATTGGCCTACTTATATTTCTGGACGACTGTCCCCAAGGCTGGAGAATGAGCTGTAATGAATCGGGGCAGAATCGTGTGTGGCTTTAGCATAGCCCGTTTTCCTCTGGGAAGTGGGTTTGGCACGGTGGGTACATCTGGCAATCTTCGTGTCAGTTCTAGAGGATAACATCATCGATACAAGAATTTTTGCTGGAATCCTCATAACTATAGCACGTCAAACACTAACTCACCGTTTGGCTTTTAACCACTGTATTAGTCAGGATTCTACAGAGAAACAATACTCACAAACACACAGATATATTTGGGAGAGAAAAAGAGACCAATGAAGAGATTATTTTAAAGAAACGGGTTCATAGGACAATGGAGATTGGCCCATCGGCACTCTGTTGTAGACCAGCAGGCTGGCAAGCTAGGGGAGTGTGAACGCTATAGCTTGAGTCAGAAATCTATCTTGGGGCAGAATGTCCTCTTCTCCAGGGGACCTCTGTTCCTTTTTTTCTTACAACCATCAACTGATTGCACATGGCCCACCAGACCTTGGAAGATACTGTATTCAAAGACTACTGATTGAAATCTTAATCTCATCTTCAAAAATTACCTTTCCAGCAGAATCTAAACTAGCGTTGGAATATCTGAGGACTGCAGGAATACATTAAAATTGACCCTCAGAACCATTTTATGATAAATTTGCAAAAATCAATTTATTGAACAATTAAAGGTAGTTTTAACAGAATCCATGGTTCTGTGCTTGACTTGTATAACGTTTTGTAAGACAGAGACCTTCTGTATCATCTATTATCATTCTACTGACGTCTTAACACTTCCTACTGTGAGGCCAAAAACTCTTGTTGTTAGGTAGGGACATAAAGAAAACTCTGCAAATATGGAAATCAGAAAATTCACTTGTCTGGTTTGGTCTTTCACTTGGGCTTATTATTTAGTCTGCTTTACAAGCATTATCATCATCAAATATTAAAAGAAAAACCTCATTAATATGACACCTAAAAGGTAAGGTGTATACAGAACAAACACTTTTTTGATACAGGGCACAATTGCCTTAAATATTATTACATATTTAGAGAACTTCCATGCAAACATTCATTCAAATCTTGCATACTTTGACATCCCGTTTCCCAGTCACATTAACATGGATTTGCTGTATTTTTTCACACCTGTATCATCATTATAAACATAGAGAAATAAATAAATCCATAAGTAACAACATCATTCCCATTTCTGCTCTCAAGTCACTCTAAGATAAAGTGAGTGCGTTGACCCCAACTCGAACAGTGTGTAGCTTGAGCCTCTGGGCATAGTACAGCGTGTTCTGGTGCATTCTTTGATAAACATGTTTTTTTTAAATTGTTGTTTGTTTGTTTTTTTTCAGCTTACCCCCCACGTTTGCTTTCAGAACAGACTCCAGTCTATCAAGCAGTGGCTTGATCCCTGTGCGTCGCTTTCCGAGGAGATCCTGGGAATCGGGAAGCTTCCATCATTTTCGGTTCTCCCTGCTTAAATCTTTAAATCTTGCTCAAGAGACAGGGATGCACACATTTATCAGTGGAGGGAGTTCCAGGAAGCATCAGCCTTCCTGTTTTGCATTAGATCTTGTTTACTCTTGATTTTGTATTTGGGGTTAAAGAATTACCAACATTTTTGTCATTCTAAATCCATTTCGGAGTGCTGTAGGGACAATACCATTCTATCATGATTATGTTTGCTTGCAAATATTTGCAAATTACCACTATGGTCGGCTCTTCCTGTTTTGCATTAATCCATCCGAAGCTACAGATTTAAATTATTATCCTTGTTAATACACTTACCGTTTTGTTTTGTTTTTTTAAATCTTGAACTCCCTTTGTTTTGTTAGAAATTGACTATGGCTGGAAGTAAATCTAGGTGCATGGCAGAATTTAAAACCAAAGTATTTGCCATAATCTCTGAGTACATTTAACTTCTTTATTTAAAGAATTCCGTTGCGGTTGCATATTTGTCATAAAATTAAGATCACAAGACAGCACTGGTTTTTTGCACCAAACATATATTCTTTTCGAGTGCCTTAGTCTTCCTAAGACTGCGGTAACCAATTATGACAAATGGGGTTGCTCGAAACAGCGGAAATGTATTCCCTCCCAACTCTATAGAGGACAGAATCCTGAACTCCAAGGGTGGGTCGGGTTGTGAATTTCTGAGATTCTAGGTAGAATCTTTTCTCACATCTTCTAGCTCCTGGTCGCTGCTGGGATCGTCCCCTGGTTTTCAGCCCCTCAGCTCCAATCTCTGCCTTGCCATCATCATATGGCATGGTCTCTGGGCACGTGATATCTGGTGATGTGTTATCTTCTAGTGCTGTTGTTAAGTTTTCAAGATCCCTTAAGTACACATTTTCCTTTACATTCCCATAGGAGTTGTGCAATCATTTTCTCAATATGTATTTAATAAACAGGTGAGATTTCTTATAACACTTGGGCTAAGTCTGTAGATTAGGAGAGAAACCCCATCCTGATTCATGAACAGGCATATTCCTCCATTAGGAAAGATTTTCATTTTCTTCTAATAAGATTTGGCAGTTTAGAGTTCAGTAGCTGATATATCTCACTAGATTTATTTTTAAATATTTGCTGTTTCGATGGTTTAACTGTCCCATTATTAAATTCACTTCTTTTTTTTCCTCTTCTGGCATACAGAAGTAGATGTTTCCATTTTGCTTTATAACCGGACACTTTGTTAAATGAACTTACTATTTCTGATCGCATATCTATAGACCCTTTCCAATTTTCTCAGTAGATGATCATGATTTTTATGAATAAAATACCTCATTTAAAATAATACATGTGCATATATTTATTCTGGGTAATGCATATATATATATGCATTCAATGTTTGGTTTAAAACCATCAAATTATAAGAATAAATCTCCAGTACAGTGATAAATGGAAATGATAAAATTATGATAACAAATATCCTGGTCTCATTTCAAGTATTTATAGAAAAGCTTCAATAATAAATTACTAAGAATAAATTTAGCGACACAGGTTTTGGAAATAACCTCATTCTGATGAGAAACATTTTTCTAAAGCCTAGTTAATTAAGAGTTTTATTAAAAATCAGTAATGGTTATTATCTAGTGCTTTTTTGTGAGTCTATTAAAAAGATCACATAATCTTTGTTTCTGTTTTATTGTGTGGAGGATTTTAAATGGTTGAATTGACCATGCATTTGTAGAACAAACCCTCCTTAAACATATACTCCTGGCTCATATTTTATCTATAATATTTGCTTCTATGTGTATGAGGGAAACTTTATTTAATGCCATTTTGAAACTCGGTTTCAAACGTGGTCCTCGTAAGTCGGAATGTTTTTTTCTCTGTCTCCTGTGTAAGATTTCTTTAATATTGAGCTGCGTTTTCACAAAATACTATCCAGAATTCACCATTGTATCCACTGTGTTTGAAATTTCTTTTGTCAAAGTTTTTAAAATAGTGAATCACTTAAACATTAGGAGGTGTTATTGAGTTTCTGTCCTTTAATTGTCCATTTTACCAATCTGCCAATGTCACCTAAATTTTGAATTAAATGAGGACGACTTTGCACATGGTATTCCTTTAATAGACCTTTACAATTTATTTTTTGTCCTATTTCTTTTTTATTTTAATTTCAGTGTAATGTACAGACAATGTTATATTAATTTCAAGGTCTTGTCCCCTTAATGTGAGAAGTCTATGCAATGATGTCCCCTTTGGTTTTGGTGATGGTGTCCCCTTTCCTATCTTTGCTTACAGTCTCATGAAACATGAATGAATTATGTGATTTCTTGCAAAGAAGGAACTCTTGGCACCCATGATTCCATGTAATGTTTTCTAACCATTTTGTTTTTACCTCATGAATGTCTCTGATATATTCTTCTTTGTGCATTCTTTGGCTTTGTTGTGGGATTTTGCTTTGGGTTTGAGAAAGAAAAGTCAAAAATTATTTACCCGCCTTTCTCTTCTTCTGGCTTACGTACCAGTATCTGTACGCTTTGGGCAAATTCCCCTTGAACTCCGTTGAGCACCTGCCGTCACAAACTCTGTTGTCATTAGTAGGCCGTTCACCTTTTCCCACAATTTACGTTGTGATTTCTTCTCCAACCGATACCTTCTTTGGAAACGCCTTTCTTCATTTTCAAATCATTGGGGACTTTTTATTCATTTTCTTGCTGTGGTTATCCAACCTAATTTTGCTGAGCCCAGAGACGACGTGTGCTATAAAATTCCGTCCTTTAAAAATTGCGTAGGCTTGAGTTGTATCCCAACCGATCCATAAAATGAGGGGAGCGTCCCAGGTGGATTGAAGGAGAAAGCTCATATATCATGTTTGTTTCCATCAATCTGACCACTTGTGTTACTGTATTGTCCAAATCATTTGTATCCTCACTATTTTTCTCCTGAATCTGCATTAGTTTCTGCGATGTGTGCTATAAAATGACAGACTCTGACTTTCGATACTGTTTGTATTTTCCTTTCTTCCTATTTGCATTTTTCCAAGCTCATGTCTATGCCTGTGAATTTGAGAAGCTTAGGTCTCTACTCCATGGGTCCTTTTTCCTTAGAAAATCTCCTTACTTCGACACAATTCTGGCTTCAACTCTACGTAGTCTGACATTTACAATCATTGTGCTGGATTTTTGCCTTGGTTAACATTTTTTTTTTTAACCTAAAATATTTTGTTACCCTTCTATTTAAGGCATTGCTGTAGTAAGCAGCATGTAATTGGATTTTGTTTTTTGAATGTAGTCTGAAAATAGTTTTCTTTTAATAGCAATTGTAATATTCAGGCCATTAACATCTATTTAATGTATTTAATGTATTTAAACCAAACACAGTATACTGTTAACTGTTTTTTTATGCCTGTTCTATGGTCCTTTTTGGCCCGCACCATACCTTCAACCACTAAATGTCACCTTTCTTAAAAATCAATACTTGGGTTTTTCCAGCAGTCCATTAGTTTGTTACAGAAGATCTTACTTTTCTTTAATCAGACATTTTTGACGTCAGAGGTGCCCGGGGCGATCAGTCCCCTAAGTATCGGACTCTTGATTCTGGCTCAGGTCAGGATCTCAGGGTCGTGAGATCAAGCCCCACCTTAGGCTCTGCACTGGGCATGGAGTCTGCACGAGATTCTCTTTCTCCTTCTCTCTCTGCCCCCTACCCCCTCGGGAAGAAAAGATATATCTGAGGTTAAAATATGCTTTCTTTACTTATTGAGGCCAATACAAATGAGTATTGATGATTCATAAAGTGTAAATACAGCACCACGGTTCTGTTCTGGGTCATTTTCATCACCCCAAGAAGATGCTCCATATGTGTTTAGACTTTCACTGCCCCTTACTCCTCCCCTCAACCCCTGGCAGAGCCAAGAAGCTTCTTTCTGTCCCTATGGATGCCCCCCTTCTAGACATTTGTTACACACAGTATCCTCCAACACATGGTCTTTGTGACTTTCTTCTTCTCGCACTGTGATGCTTTCCACATTTATCCAGACCGTTGTGGGTAGTGATGTCTCATTCTCGTTTATGCTGAATGACATCCCGTGGTGGCAAAGGCTCACATCTCTTTACCCACGTATCTGCACACTCGTGGGTCATTTCTACTTTTTTCTATGATGAATCACACTGCTGCAATCATGCACGTACAAGGTTTTGAGCGGATGCTTTCATTTCCTTGGGATAGAATTACTCATTCAAGGGGTACCTTGGTGTAATGCTGATTCTGAGCTCTTGTAGTCTTGCAATGAGCAGTGGGTGAACCAAAGCTGTTGAGACTACTTGGGAATCATGAACCCATATTTAAAAAATGGATTATTTTCCAGGGGCGCCCAACTGGCCCAGTTAGTAGAACGTGTGACTCTTGATCTCAGGGTTCTGAGTTGAGCGCCATGTTGGGCGGAGAGATGACTTACAAGTAAAAATCTTTTTCTTTTTTATTGTGCTGTGTGAGTCACCATACAATACATCATTAGTATTTGATGTCGTGATCCAAGATTCATTGTTTGCATATAACACCCAGTGCTCCATGCAATATGTGAGAAAATAAAATCTTGAAAACAAAATAAAGATAAAAAAAGGATTATTTTAGAGACGGTCATTTAATATTTTTAGAAATCTTTACTTTTTATTATCTATAGTGCCTGGGGTCTAAAACGTAAAGAAATTATCAGTCAGATATGAATATAATATAGGTCTTCTTCTCATGCATGTTTGGTCTAATTTCTTGAATCAACAAATGATACAACTAGTGTCATTGGTACCCAGTACATAGCCAGTAATGTTGGAGAAATACGGATGTCATTCTGAGAACTCTTATAGTCTCCCATGCACCTGCTGAAGGTATTATATTAGTAACCCCCTCCTTCTCACTCTTGAAATTCCATGAACGCCCACCATGTATGTACTCAACACTTTCTGTATGTATTCATATGTGAACGTATTCAGCTAAAATTCCCTAGGTGTTTCTGTTTGAGTATTTTGATCAACTAATGCTTAATTTATTTTATAAAAGGGACGGATTGATAATTAAACTCCTACATCTGTAGGAGGCACCCAGACCCTTCTAAACACCAACCATTATATGCATCATCCAGTGTAATTAATTGGGCAGGACAATTATGAACTCTCGTGATGGGCGCAGAGGGAAGTTGGCCTCATCTTGAATGAATGCCCATTATCTATTCATTTCCACTTGGGACTTCCAACTCCAAATCTCCACAGGTTCAAATTAAAACATATTTCCACTTTACCTCTTTGTTTCGGTGTAGACCTTTTCTCTCTCTGTTTCCGCTATCAAGTGACTTCTTATCCCATCACTCAAACACCAGGCTGCTAAGGTGGCTTAATAAATATTGTGATTTCCTTCATTAGAAATTATGTCATCTATGCCAGGATTGACCTTGGTCTTTTCACTCTGAATATATTTAATTAAAAAAATGATTATCGTCGCTAATGCATATCTGTATTTGATTAACCACTGCTGTTTTGTCCTCCTGTCTCTCTAATGAGGTATGTCTTTTAGGGTGTTGACAAATGGTCTGCACTTTCTCATTAAAAACGTATGCCCCGATTATAATCAAGGCTCACCAAACGAGCATTAAACTGAATATAGAAGAACACGTCCCGGGAGATCAATTATGATATAATATGGATGATCCGGCTATGTAACTGGTCACGATTTACAGACTATCTACCAGAAATCAAAAGTGGCATGTGTGGTGATAATTAAATCTTTGGAAGTTTTTAATAAATTCTTAATTCTCCTTTTGAAGATGTTTTAAATATAATTGTCCATTTCACTGTGACTTCACCAGCATGCTTGCTTTCTTAAACTTGTATCCGGAAAACACGTGGAAAGCAGAGCCCACCCCTGATGGATTTTGGAACAGAACTATAACAACTAGAGTAGATTTTAGGGATGCCTGGGTGGCTCAGTTGGTGAGGCATCTGCCTTCGGCTCAGGTCATGATCTCAGGTCCTGGATTGGAGTCCCTCATTGGGTTCCTTGCTCAGTGCGGAGCCTGCTTCTCTTCACTCTACCCCTACTCCCCTCTCATGCTTGCACTCACTCTCTCAAATAGATAAAATCTTAAAAAAAGAACTACTGCAGGCTTTAGATGAATCAAGAGTAAAATCTGTCTTTCCAGGATTCATATATAATTCATTCCTTTCAAGTGTTCATGTTTGCCTTACTGAGTCTTGGAGAAATGAGTTTAATGTTGAAATGGCATGGATTGTTTACTTTGTGTTTATACCCTTCTACACCATTGTCCATTCTCCACCGTACATGTTTAAAAATTTTATTTTGAACTTATCTCCACACCCAGTGTGGAGCTTGAACTCATTACCCCCAAGATCAAGAGCTACATGGTCTACCGAATGAACTGGCCGGGTGCCCCGTGCCCTGAATATTATCGATAATGCTTTATAGGCTAGTTAATAGGTATCATGACCCAGTGCAACCAGGAAGATAAGCCACAGCCCAAACCAGAAACTAAAATCCCGTTGTTTCTATTCTGTCAAAGGAGTAAGTGTGTGTGGACACAGGTGCCATGACTCCGAACATTCTTTCCTGATTTCCCACGCCAGACATTGGGCACTCCTGTTTACTTGGACGGTTACCCCTCTCTGTAGCTTTACTGGGCCAGACATTGTCCCCCTAAATCCACATCCACACTGAACTTCCGAATGGGACCTTACTTGGGAATTAGGGGCTTTGCAGGTAGAATTAAAGATCTTGAGATGAGATCATTCTGGATTTATCATGGGCCCTGAATCCAATGACTGGTGTTCTTAGAGGGAACAGGAGAGACACAGACACAGAGAAGAAGTCACCTGAAGAGAGAGGCAAACATGGAGGGATGCGGCCACAAGCCAGGGGAAGCTCAGAGGCACAGAAGCTCTAAGAGACCAGGAGTATTTCATCAAAAGTCAACACAATAGAAGACATCAAAATGAAAGTTCTTAAAATGCTGCCCCGCAATGAGCATATGTTCCATAAACTGAATTTAAATAAAAATTAAACAAAAAATAAAAAGGAGAGAATGTAGTTAAAAAAAAATGCACAGCATAGTTGGGAAGTGTAGGGCCTCGTTGCAATCAAAAGCCCTCTGATACTGATGGGATATTCCAACGTCCAGTGAAGGCTGCTTTACGGGACACTGGAAGACATTATTTGGTTCTGTGTGCTGCACCTTTTGCCTGTGCCCACACTCTATCCTCCTTGTCATTTGAACACGAGTTGGGACAGAGAGGCATTAAAATGCAAGGAGTTAGATTACAAAGAATTTGGAATACAGAGATTTCCTGGCAAGACTGCTAAACCCTCCACCTTCCATGGGGAAGACCGCCTCTCGCCATGGTCTGAACAAGGGCTGTCATAACGGATAGCTCATTCCTCCTGGCTGTTCCCAGGAGTGGTGGTTCTTTTTTATTTTTTTTAATTAATTTATTTTTTTAAATTTCTTTTCAGTGTAAGAGAATTCATAGTTTTACACCACACCCAGTGCTCCATGCAATGCGTGCCCTCCATAATACCCACCACCAGGCTCTCCCAACCTCCCACCCCCTGCCCCTTCAAAACCCTCAGGTTGTTTTTCAGAGTCCATAGTCTCTCATGGTTCATCTCCCCCCCAATTTCCTTCAACTCCCTTCTCCTAGGAGTGGTGGTTCTTAACCCACGTTAAAAGATTCAGAGAAACCCAGGATGCTCCCTTAGGGAATGGCTCATTTTTCATTCACCTGCCACCAAGCAGGAGTGTCCTCTCCAAAACGATCAACACATCTTATTTAAACAAAGACAACCAGGCACGCGTAGAGGAGAGAGCCAGGGGTCTCTCTGTGAAACCACTAAACCTCGTCCAGCCTGCGCTTTTTGAAGTATTAGACTTGCGCACGTTACATTTGAGCCAGGAATCTCCAAGGCTGAATGCCACTTCTTTTCATCATTCCATAATGATTATCCACAACCCCAAAACGTACCTGTTCTTAATACGCTATTTGCAGACAGACACGCGGTGCCGGAAATAACCGTGATGTGAAATCAAAGCTCATGCCTTATTCATCGAGTCTGGTGGCTATTATTTTTGGCACTCACAGCAAAACGAGTGTCATTGCTCCTTCGGAGAATAATTCAAGACTCTTACAAGGAAAACAGGACCTGGTTGAAGAGTGTCAACCAGACGTACGCTGACACGTTAGAGACCGGGGCAGGTGTTGGGCCAAGCAGATGGACCTTCTCTGTGAGGTTGAGTGATGAGGAGGTGGCAGCATGCTCTTTGCTCTTTCTCAGCAATCTCCAAAGGGAAAGCCAAGTATATCATGATGATGTCAAACAAAACCCTAAACTACCCTTGAACAACTTCACCTTGACAATAATCCAGAAGATGCACAAAGGCGCCAAGCGCCATCTAGGAATGCAGCAGAAAGGAAAGTGAGGTGGGCTCATAATTGGCAGAGTAACAAAGCTGATCTCCTGGCATAACCACTGCCCTCACCAGCACTCAGGATCAACTCCAGATGGGTTGAGAGTAAGAAAATTGGCATTCCATTGTTGACTGCTTCCTATCAGAATGGGACGAGTCTTGCATGCTCTGGCTGTCATAGGTGGTCTCCCAGCCCAGGTACTTTGTGCATTAGAACACATGGACCACTTTCTTTTCATGGAAATCCCATCCCTTTTGGCTTCTTAACTACCCATCTTCTCTGTACCATTTTGTTTCATCTCAGAGTTCTTTTGTGTCTCATTGCTGTATTCTCAATGTCCTTCTGGAATTCTCTTCCTGGTTTCCTTGTCAATGGCTCGCACGTGTGATCTACAATGTACTCCCCATCTGCCCCCCAATCCCATCCTCTCTTCCCTCGGTATTCACTGAATGGAGTCAAAATGGAGCCGGTTATCCAGCCAGTGCTCTGGGAGAGACTTCATGTCTGCCTTCTCCTTTTCTCTCCTTTCAGATTCAAACTTCTTATGATGCATTGCGGTTATCCCTTGTTCTCTGTCCTCCCCACAATTATTATGTTCATTCTGTACATTCCTTTGGTTTAGCCTCCAATATTTGCAATCTGTATCCATTTCCTAGAGCTGCTGTGATGGAGTACCACCAGCCATTGAGCATCACTCAATAAATATCCAAGAGTTTTCTTTCTTAAAAAAACAAAAATGCCCATACTTCATGTTAAACCAGTCCCCATGACATATCAGTGCTCACCTTTGACTCACAACGTTGTCCAGAATTGGGTGACAGTGTGCATTAGGAGTCTACACACTCACCACCTACAACTACATTACCTCCTTGGAATTCACCCTTTCAGCTTGCCCTTGTTCCTGTCTGTAGGGCTCACACCATCCTTTTTTCTGTAATACTCTCCCTAGGGCACTCATGACTCCAGGAAAGCCGGTGAACATTGCCCTGACCCCTGCACGGTCATACACCATCTTCCTCTTGTGAAACTTCCTACTCTTCCTATCTCAGTATCTGCGTTTTAAGGAAAAGGAAGAAAATGCTCGTTGGTGTTTCATATCATGTCTCAGATATCAGTACGGATGCTTCACAACCAATTTCTTGCTTAATCCTAGGAAGTACTCCTCATACCAGAATCCTGCTCACCTCAAAAACAGGGGAAGTAGGTCTCACACTCAAGGTCTCGTGGCTAAAATTTGGCACACCAGCATTTCATCCCAACTGCAATGCTGTTACTCATTCCACCTGCCTGAGTCACCTCTGAAATTTGTGCTAATGATGTCCCCAAAGAGCATCTTATGTATCGCTGGATTCCTAAAGCTTATCAATGCCTTGGACTTCCCCAGTGGACATGTAAATTGAGAAATGTAATATCCCTGCCTGTTGCATTCTCTATGAGTGCAGGACCTGATCCGTGTTCAGATTTAAATAATAGTGTAGATAATTCAGAAAAAAATAGAGTTATTGGTTCATTAAAGATCAATTCCCATGCTTAAAAATCTAAACCACGATGTGGACAATTCCACTCTATCTACAACCATAAAACCAGATTTTACCTCCTGGTTTTTATGTTGTCTGTTCTCTTTGCTTTCAGAGGAGGGCCAGAACGCAGAAAAAGGTTGTGAATCTGAGGATAAAAAAGAAGGGAAATGTTGCAGAGTCAACAGTCAAAACCACTGACTAATAAGTATGCTTCGGCTTAATCAAGGCATTTCTACATGGGAGCACTTCTAATGTTTATTATACACCAATTAAAATGGTTTTCATTTCCAACAAGTTCTGAACCTTGCTAATCACCTTGCCTGGGTAAACTTGACAGGTGAGGAGGTTTTGTTTTTAGTTTAAGCTTTGGGACATACTGGATTTTGCTTGAATTGGCATTTGAAGCATGTTTTGTGGCAAAACATTTCAAGGATTTCGTTGAATCACTCGAGTGCTTAGCTTGGAATGAGATTTTTTTTTTTTCCACTTTAACAAGTGTCTTCTCATACATTCATTTTGTCATGGATATATGAGTGTGTGTGTGTGTGTGTGTGTGTGTGCGCGTGTGCGCACTATTTACACAGTGCCTATTCTCTTTGTTCTTTCCATGGATCTATATGAGAAACCATTATGCAATATCAAATTCATTTGGAAAAGCCGTAAGTCCAGATATAAGTCTTCATCTGCTCAAATTCCCCCAAAGCTAGGCATGCCCATCTGAACCCCATCCCAGCCAATGAAGTGTGAGCGGCAGGTGCTAGGCATGGCTTTTGGAAATCATCCCAAGAGAAATGACTCGCTTGCTTCGGCTGATACCTGCTACACAGTCCCCCCCCCTTTTTTGGGGGGGAGAAAAGGAGATATTGTGCAAGCAGTGTGTAGGGAAAGGGCAGAGCCCAACACGGGGCTCGATCTCATGAACCTGAGATCATGACCTGAGCCGAAATCAAGGCATCCCTACACAGTTGTCATTAAACCCATTTCTAGAACTGGAATTACTAGATCCAAATGCATGCACACTTTTTTTTTTTAAGATTTTATTTATTTATTTGACGGACAGAGACCACAGGTAGGCAGAGAGGCAGGCAGAGAGAGGAGAAAACGGGCTTCCTGCTGAGCAGAGAGCCCGATGCGGGGCTCGATCCCAGGACCCTGGGACCATGACCTGAGCCGAAGGCAGAGGCTTTAACCCACTGAGCCGCCCAGGCACCCCTGCATGCACATTTTTAATTGTGATGAGGATTACTGTGTTATTTTGATGATGTTACAATGATTTACCCTGTCACCAATTAAGGGGGTGTTTCTCCCAGCGACTCATCAGTTTGGTGAGTGTTGTCAAACTTTGTCATCTTCTCCAATCTAATGAGCAAATATTTAAATTTTAACTTACATTTCTTGGAGAATATTATTAAATAAATTTAAATATGTAAGACTAACATATCTTCATAAATTAACATTTTTTGTGAAAGATCTATTCACGTTTGTCATCCATGTCTTTCTGTTATTCGCTTATTATTAATTTATATATGTATGTCTTACATATACTTTATAAGTATTTTGTATACTAAAATGGTTTTTATCACTCTGACATTATTTAACCAGAAATTTCCCAACCTTTTTCCTGGTTCTATATTATTTTCCTTTTTTACTTTGAAATATGTGATCTATTGGATTTGCCTATTGATTGACAGGCATAGAGAGAGCAGAGGTAAGAATCATTTCTTTCTTTATTTCTCTAAGTGGTTACTCATTTGCTTTATACATATGCAAATATACTAAGATGTTTTATAGTTTGGTATGAATTTCTAGGTATTCTATTTTATGCAAAATATCTACCAAACTGTACATGGGACAGAAACCAACTCATTAATTTGCCTTGATAGCCTCACACTTTGTTTCCTTTTAAAGGATTATGGTGCACTGGGGCGCCTGGGTGGTTCAGTGGGTTAAGCCTCTGCCTTCGGCTCAGGTCATGATCTCGGGGTCCTTGGATCGAGCCCCACATTGGACTCTCTGCTTGGCGGGGAGCCTGCTTCCTTTCCTCTCTCTCTGCCTGCTTCTCTGCCTACTTGTGATCTCTCTCTGTCAAATAAATAAATAAAATCTTTAAAAAAAATAAAGAATTGTGGTGAACCAAAAATTACATTAGAGAAAACTTTGGAAAGATGGTGATATTTAAGAATCTTAGAAAATGCAGAGCAAATAGATAATTGGCAATGACATTTTAATTGTACTTATTTCCTGCACAACTTCACATACATGAAACTGTTGACATATGTATGTGATACTTTTGAATATTTTATTCCCCACATTAGTCTAATGGTCTTGAGATAATACCTTCTTGATTATATGACTAATACTATTAGTGTACAATTTATGTCACACAGATAGCCTTTTTTAAAGGTTTTTCATATCGTGATTTACAAATGTCACACAAATTTTGTGTGATGTAACAGTCCATCACAGGCTACATCTCGATATATTAGCTGAGTAAAATTTTTAATACTTTACTTTGGTCTGGAAGACTCTTATTTCATAAGAGGTATGTCTTTGTTAAGATTTTCAGAGTATTGGGGCGCCTGGGTGGCTCATTTGGTTAAGCATCTGCATTGGGCTCAGGTCATGATCCCAGGGTCCTGGGATTCAGTCCCGTGTTGGGCTCCCTGCTCAGTGGGGTATCTGCCTCTCCCTTGCCCTCTGTGCTCTCTCTCTCTCTCTCTCTCAAATAAATAAATAAATAAGTAAGTATTAAAAGATACATATATTTTCAGAGTCTTCACTTGGAATCATCGGGCTTGGGCTCTTTTGGCAAGGACAGTCCTTCTATCCTGGGTTTAATGTTGCCAAACATCCATGGTTGATAAAATTCCATACTTAAACCTTGAATGGATTTCATGCTGACGTCCCATCATCCTCAATTTAACTGAGTACCTAAAAATGGCTTTATTCATAAATGTTGTTAACATTTAAATTTATAATAAAGTTGGAACTGATCTTTTTTTTTGGTACAGAATGAATATTTTGCATATTTCAATAATCATTCAGAAATCCTGCGTGCGTACTGTTGAATTCCTCTCTCCATCTTTTCCGTTCTTCTTTTTTTCTCCCTTTTTTGGGGGGGGAAGTGCAAGAAGATAATTTTTCCTTAGTGGCTTGCTCTGCAATATATGTTACCATCCATTCACTTTCTCTGCAGCAAAGTTTTGCTCTGAATGTAGATAAAGTTGTGACAAGCTGCCTGTGGAAGGCAAAATGAGGACACGTGAATTTTAATCCCAAGACCTTCTTGCACACTGTCCTGTTAACCTCTAGGTACTTGATTTCCTATTAGGCATATTTACTCAGGTGTAATAATGGTAATCAGTTGTGGTCACTCTCCTTTTGTGAGTGCCCATATACACATTTGTAACGTGAGACCTCAACCTTTAGCGGCTGTCGGAATGCAACGTTTAGTTGGCATCTGGTTGGAAATTTTATCCTTGCTATGATACTTCTGTCTCAGAGTTCTTAAATCTGCAGACAGCGTTTCTCAAGAATCGCTATTTATCCAACGCCGAGATCTGCAAGCTGTCCTTGGTTGCCATGGCATTTGTACTCTGGCTCTACTACAAGGTGGTTGACCTTCAAGAAATGTCCACTCTCATGAAGAATCCTAGCATGAGTGAAAGCAAAACCCTTCCTTCCTTTAACCTACACGATACAAGTGCTGTTTTTTTCTTTTGCGTTGATGTGAAAGGGTAGAATAAAATTAAATTTGAATGCATTCAGTAGACTTGCAGAAATGCCTTTTGACTTTCACGCTCGCTTGCCGATCCTCATTTCATAACTACCAACATAAAGCTTGGAATGACTCGGAATGACTGAATCTTAAGGAGCACAGCTGTCTGTATCACTATGTCCTTCTTAACCACCAGCATCAAGTTTGACTTTTTCATGTTGATCCACCAAGTATATATGGTATACCCACCCCTGCAACATATTGTGCTAGGTGCCTGGATTTCCTGATGAACAAATCCAATATATGTAATGTCCAGGACATTGCATTCTTCTTCTTTTCCTTTTGGTTTCCTTCTCCTCTCTTTCTATGTATCTTCCCTTACTAGGCCATGTCACCACGGATCGGGTCTCTAAATGGCGTTTTCATGCTACTTTCTCCCCCATTTCCTTTTCTTGATTAGCATCCTCTCCTTGCCAACTCCCAATGGTAAGACCAACGGTTCGATTCATGTCTCCACTTTCTTGCCCAGTGGATGTCCTGCACTCAACTCCGTCACTTTCTCATCTGCTCTTTTCCCATGCTTCCATGCTTCTTTATTCCATCATTGCAGATCCTCAACCGAAATGCTCAGGGTCCTGGCTCATTTCCCATTTTCTTTTGCACACTACGTTCAGTTTTTCACCCTTACAGGCATATCCAGGATGGACGCCCTCTTGCTTGACATTGGTAGAACCGTCCATAGGTTCCTACTCGTCTCATGCAACAATGTATCTGGCTTCTGTCTCTTCACTATTGTCTCTTCTTATTCCCAACACTGTGGCTGGTGTTCCACAAGGCATCTCCATCCCTCCTCTCAGAATACTCTAGGGATTCACTTCTCAGTTAAAGTAACCGCCAAAGTCCTCCAACTAACCACACCTCGGACATTATCTGGCCCCTTCTGTGTATGAACCCCACTTCCATTTGGAAGTGATTCTTCTGAGCACCCAGTTCTGCTTGGTCAGCTGCCTTGAGATCCATGCTGTTTTACCAATATGCTTGCATGATTTGCATTTTAGGACTTGGTCTCGATTAATCCTTTTCCCCAAAATATTAGCCCTCTCAAATGGAACAATATTTGGCCTTTTCACTGCTTCCAAATCCTGTTCAAAACCCTCCACATTTGAGACCCCTGCTCTGATCATCCCAGTTTAAAATCTGACACCTCCCAACCCCTACATTTCTGATCATGCATAACTGGCTCTGCCTTCTTTATTTCCCCCTAGCTCTTTCCTCCTCTGAAAATACTAGGTCATGTATTTACTATACTCTGTGGGTCTACTAACTTGAAAGCAATTTCTGTAAATGCAAGGGTCTTTGTCATTTTCCTCCCCTGTGATTCACGCCTAACAGCTAAACAAATGTCTGAAATTTAAAATAGACCCTTAAATGTTCCAGAATTAGTGAAAGACTTAATTGAAGAGCATTTATTTTAGGCAAACTTCCAAGACAGATAATGATAAAGTCCTTCCCTGCTGTCGTAGTGTTAGGAGTCCAGAGACCAGCAAGTTAAAGCAAACACTGTTTACTCAGGAATAAATCAACTTACATATTCTTATAAAAATTAACTTTAAAAATATAAGATATATCTGCAAAAAAGCAAAGACTGGCTCTTCACTCAATAACAGCTAAGTTCAATACTCTTGTAAAAATGAACTTTGCAGGGCGCCTGGGTGGCTCAGTGGGTTAAAGCCTCTGCCTTCGGCTCAGGTCATGATCTCAGGGTCCTAGGATGGAGCCCCGTGTCAGGTCCCTGCTCAGTGGGGAGCCTGCTTCTCTCTCTCTCTCTCTCTCTCTCTCTCTCCTGCCTACTTGTGATCTCTGTCAAATAAATAAATAAAATCTTTAAAAAAAATGAACTTTGAGCATCTTAAACAGATCTAGTACATTTTTGTATAAACAGAAAATCTAGTCTGAGGTAATGATTGTGACTTTAGAGTGGGCACCTCTGTCAAAAATACATTTAATGGAAATTTTTTCACTTTCTTTTTTTTTTTTTTTAAAGATTTTATTTATTTATTTGACAGACAGAGATTACAAGTAGGCAAGAGAGGCAGACAGGGAGAGAGAGGAGGAAGCAGGCTCTCCGCGGAGCAGAGAGCCCGATGTGGGGCTCCATCCCAGGACCCTGGGATCATGACCTGAGCCGAAAGCAGAGGCTTTAACCCACTGAGCCACCCAGGCGCCCCTCACTTTCTTTATATGCTTGGAGGACCGCTTTTGTCAGGCATACGTGGTTTCAAGATCTCTTCCCACTACAAAACAGCTTGCCTTTTCATTTAATACTGTCCTTTGGTAAACAGATTCTTTTTTTAAAAGATGTAATTATTTATTTATTTGACAGACAGAGATCACAAGTAGGCAGAGAGGCAGGCAGAGAGAGAGGAGGAAGCAGGACTTGCGCTGAGCAGAGAGCCCGATGAGGGGCTCAATCCCAGGACCCTGGGATCATGACCTGAGCTGAAAGCAGAGGCTTAACCCACTGAGCCACCCAGGTGCCCCTGGTAAACAGATTCTTAATTGTAAAGTGGTCTTCTGTAATCAATAATTTTATTTATGTTTGCTATAGCCCCGTTTTGAATAACAAATTATATTCGTATATGTGCCAATTGTAAGATAGGCCTGGAGCAAAATTAGGCAGAAAATTTACTACATATATATATGTAGTAAATTTTCATATATAATATATGCATATCCTAGATTTATATTAGATATATATATCATATATGTATGTATGAATGTGTATGTGTGTGTGTATATATATAGATATATATCTCCTAGATAAATATGCCAGAAAGAACATTGGTGTAACATTAAAATAAGAAAAAAATGAATAGAAGGTGAAAAGAATTCATACAGATAGAGGACTGTGTCTGGTGGTTACATGATACAGGGGCGCCTGGGTGGCTCAGTGGGTTAAGCATCTGCCTTCTGCTCAGGTCATGATCTCAGGGTGCTGACATCAAGTCCTGCTTTGGGCTCCCTACTCAGCAGAGAGTCTGCTACTTCCCTCTCCTTTGGCCCCTCCCTATATCCATGCTCTCTTTCTCTCTCCCTTAAAGAAATTAATAAAATCTTCAAAAAAGAATAAAAATTAAAAATAAAAACTGTTTAAAAATAAATAAGTAAGCATGATACAAGGAGGATTTTTTGTTCTCAACAGACATTTATGACATCAACAGACCATGTTCTAGCTAACAGGGCCTTTTAACATATTCATACCACGCATACCAGGTTTATGAAATGTAATGTAATAAAATAGAAATTAAAAAAAAAACAACAATCTTCCTGAACACTTTCTTATACAGATTCTAAAACCATGCTTTGCAATGCTCAGTCATTTAAGGTAGAAATGAAAAGAGAGAATATCAAAACTACTCTAAATCAAAGGATGTGAGATACATATCAAAATGTATCTTTTAGACCAAAAAAAGATTTTCTAAATGGACTCAACAACAACACACGAAGCTAGGAAAACAAACAAACAAACAAACAATAAAATAAACGCAATGCAAAAGAAATAATGGAGAGAGTAAGATGTCTTCTTCACATTAACACCATCAACAGATGGGAGGATAAATAAAACGTGGACAGTACACATGATGGGTTATTATTCAGCCCCAAAAAGAATGAAGTCTTGCAACATAACAACATGGATGAACCTATAGATAAGTATCCTGCATTTAAAACCGTGCTCGGATGGTAGGTTTCATGTTAAATATTCTTATCAAAATTAAAAAAAAAACATTAAAAAGGAAAATAGACTTCTTTTTTTTTCACTAAGTGTCCTAAAATAGTTGCATTTTAGGGGAATCGTCCTATGTTTTTAAAGACTTGATAGAAAGTGTAGATTTGAAGTAAAATGATATTCCCCCAGGAAAAAAGATGAACTCAAAATGTATCATCAACTTAAATGGAAAACATAAAACTATACATTTTTTAGAACAAAAAAAGGGAGAAAATCTTTAGGATCTAGAGCAAAATTGATGCCAAAAGAGTCCAACTCATACCTGAAAGGAGTAGATAGTGTCGATTTTCCTTCATTTTTTACAAAAACAGTTCATGAATTGGATTTCTTGAGCATTAAAATCTTGCTGTGCAGAAGTCATTAGCCCAGCTTATCTACACGACTCTTGGAGCAGACAGTGGCATTTGAAAGGGAGTTACATTAGATAAAAATTGATAATACTGAAGCAAATAGTTTACTTTATAGGCTCAGCGGAAAGACAAAGTGAAATTATTTAAAATCCTCAAGTAAACCGGCACTTGGGTGGCTCATTCCGTTATGCATCCAAGTCTTGATTTCAGCTCAGGTCATGATCTCAGGGTTGTGAGATTGAGCCCTGTGTTGGGCTCTTTGCTGGATATTGCAGCTTGCTTAAGATTTGCTCTTTTCCCTCTTCCTCCCACCCCAAACAAACAAATAAAGTCTTCAAGTAACAAGAGAGGGAAGAAAAATAAGGGGGAAAGAAATGAGAGGGCTGAAAATAAAGGAAATAAAAATAGAAAAAGTAAAGTAAGTAGAAAAGTTACAAATATGTTAGCAATGAATCCAATTATATCAATAATTAATCATTAATGTTGAATAGAGATTAAAAGACAAATTGTACCAGTGTATTTAATTTTTTAAGGACATATGAGTGGTCTAAAGGAAACACATTTTAAATACAAAATCATAGATGGGCTAAAATAAAGAGATGTGAAAAGATATGCCATGCTAGCTCTAAATAAAATAAATCTGGAGTAGATAGATTAATTTCAGCCAAATTAGTCTTCACAACAAAGAAACTTATGACCAATAAATATGAGCAATATACAATGTTAAAGGGGACAATTCTCCATGAAGACACATGAAGTGTAGATTTGTGTTTGCCAAAACCAGACTATAGAAATACATGAGGTAAAAATTATAGAACTTATAAACACTCATAAAAACAGGAAAACCCCCTCTCTGGTTACAGATCCCAACTTATCTTTATCAGTAACCCATAAATCCAGCAGGCACAATGTCATGAGTCCATAGTTGAAGTGTCAATGTCCATCACTTTGATCTAATTGGCATCTACAGAGTTCTCCAACAGCAGCAGAAGACACATTCTCTCACGCTCATATGGGAGATGCGCCAAGATGGAACCCATTTTGGATGATAAACCACAACTTATCAAAATTGAAAGAATAGAAATTATGAGCAATATGTTCTCAGTTCACAATGAAACTGAATTACAAATCAATAAGAGGTAAATGAAGAATCCCCAAATATTTGGAAATAAAACCACACACTCCTGAGCAACATATTGGGGGTGGGAGGGGGGTAATCAGCTTATTGAAACAGGTGGAATGTAGAAAAAAAGAATACTTCAAGAGAATTGTAAAGCATTGAATGCATAATATGTTCAGAAGGAAGAAAAATGCAAAACCTATAATCTAAGTGTCGGCCTTAGGAAAGTATAGAAAGGAGATGAATTTAAATCTAATGCAAATTGAAGAAAAATAAGAATATAGATTAGTGCAGGGGCGCCTGGGTAGTTCAGTGGGTTAGAGCCTCTGCCTTTGGTTCAGGTCATGATCCCAGGGTCCTGGGATTGAGCCCCACATCGGGCTCTCTGCTCAGCAGGGAGCCTGCTTCCCCCTCCCCCTCTCTCTGCCTGCCTCTCTGCCTACTTGTGATCTGTCTGTTAAATAAATAAATTCTTTAAAAAAAACCAATATAAATTAGTGCAGAGATCACTAAATTAAAAAACAAGGTAACCCATGGAGAAAAATCTACAAGCAAAAAAAAACCAAACAGGATATCCAAAAAGATCAATAAAATTGATAAACCTCAGGGCAAGCAAACTTAGCAAAAATGAGAGAAGACACAGTTTAGTAATACCACATATGGATAAAAGCAACCACCAATGATCCCATGGACATGAAAATGTAACCAAGGAATATTATGAGTAACTCTCGGCCTTCAAGTATGACAATTTAGATGGAAAGGAACAATTCTCTGAAAGGCACATTCTACTGAAACTCATAGAAGGAGAAATATGTAATTTGAATAGGCCTATTTACATTAAAGAAATTGAATCTATAATTAATGACCCTCCTAAAAATGCATGAGGCCACACCATTTCACTGGAGAATTCTAGCAAAATTTTAAGGGATAAAAATATATCAGTTTTCTAGGGCTGTCAAGCAAAGTACCACAGGATGAATGGCTTAAACCCAGATATTTATTTTCTCACAGTCCTAGAGGCTGGGAGTCTGAGATCTAGGTCTCAGCAAGTCTTGGTTCTCCTGAGGCCTCTCTCCTTGGCATGTAGGTGCCATTTTCTCCCTGTATCTTCATGTGTCTTGTATCTTCTGTCCGTGTCTGTGTCGTTATCTAGTCTTAAAGGGATACCAATCCTATAGGTTGAAGGACCACCTTAATGGCTTCATTTTAACTCCATCACACAAAACACATTAACTGCAAATATAGTCACAAAAAGGTATTGGGCATTGGGGGAGTTCAGGTGGTGAAGTGTGAGAGATACAATTTGGCACAGAACAAACAAAGCTAACTTTGTAAATCTCCTCCACAAAAAAGAAAACACTCCTTTAAAAAAAATTACTTATGTATTTGAGAGAGAGAGAGAGCAAATTTGGGATGAGGGGAAGTTGGAATGAATCTCAAACATATTCTGCACTGATTGTGGACCCTGACACAGGGCTTAATCCCACAATCCTGAGATCATGACCGAAGTCAAAATCTAGAGTCATGAACGCCCAACCAACTGATCCACCTGGATACCCCAGAAGACAACACTTCTTAACTCATCCTGTGAGGCCAACATCACCCCAACCCAAACACCAGGTATCGACATTACAACAGAGGAAAGTTATGGGCCGATGTCTCTCATAGACATAGATACAAAGATCTTCAACATAAATATTAACATGTAGATTGCCCTAATATGTAAAAATAAACAAAGACAATGGTAAAGCAAGATTTATCCTGTATGCAAGCCTGCCTCCACACGTGCAAATGAATTTTCTTGATCAACGGTGTTAAGTCACATGATTGTATCAGTTGTCCTAGAAGATTCGTTTGATAAAATCTAACTCGCGATAACAACATGTAGCAAAGGAGTGATATTTCCTTAACTTCAGACAAAATATCTATAAACAGCCTTCTTTATGAGAAACTTTATGAGAAGGCAAAGCAAAGATGTCCCCTCCCACCATTCCTATATAAACCCATACTGGAGGTCCTAGTTTATGTAATAAGACAAGAAAAGAAAATAAAAGCTACTCAGTTTGGGAAGGAGAACTTAACTGGTTTTTTTATTTTCTTCTTAAATAGTTGACATGATTGTCTATGCATAAGATACTAAAGAATCAGTAACAACAAAAACTTCTGGAATTAATAAGGGATTGCAGTAATAAGGGATTGCGGTCTCATGATGAAGATTACTGTATGTAGCCAGTTTTTTACTATAGGCATGCACTTGGAATTCGGAATTAAAAACAAAAGCTTATTTAATGAGCACTGTAAGAAGGCAATCCATTGTTGCAGGTGGCCAAGGAGTTCAACTCTCCTTTAATTGGCTGTTTATATAGGGGTCTGAAATACCAAAACATCCTAGACAATCTGTTAGTAGGGAGATAGTTGTATAAACTGGATTATTTATAACATACAACACAGATAACTATGATTTCTATTTGTTTGTACTATCGTATATTTCCAAGCTATAGTATATAGTACATGTAATATTATCTGTTTGTGTGTGAAACAATTTTTGTGTGTGTGTGTGTGTACCAATTGATGATGATAGCTAATTCTTTTTTTTTTAATTTTTAAATTTTTTTTATTAACATATAATGTATTATTAGCCCCAGGGGTACAGGTCTGTGAATCTCCAGGTTTACACACTTCACAGCACTCACCATAGCACATACCCTCCCCAATGTCCATAACCCAACCACCCTGTCCCTACCCCTCTCCCCCCAGCAACCCTCAGTTTGTTTTGTGTGATTAATACTCTCTTATGGTTTGTCTCCCTCTTGATCCCATCTCACTTCATTTATTCTTTTCCTGCCCCCCAGCCCCCCACATTGTATCTCAACTTCCTCAGATCAGGGAGATCATATGATAATTGGCTTTCTCTGATTGACTTATTTTGCTAAGCATGATACCCTCTAGTTCTGGATGACAGCTAATTCTTAAAAGACAGCTAGGATCAGGAAGTAACATTTGATGGGTGTTGATTCTTATTCGAATTTCAAAAAACAGGAAAAGAAAGGATAGTTAGTGTTTGCTTTATAAAATCAAAATTGCAAACTAATAAGAATACCTTCCTGAGCAATTGAGATGATTATGAGAGCAGTGTCCTCTAGAACAAGGGATTCCACAAAACACACGATGATATTGATGATGATAATCGTTGTGTAGAGACATTAAAATTGTCACATTATTATAAGGATATCTATAACTTAGGGAGCACAGGACATAGGACTAAACCCTCTGGAATAATCAAGATTCTGGAAATCGTATCTCATTTAACGTTGATGTGATTTCCAGGAGCTCACCAGCATTATTGCCTTTGTTACCGATGGGGTGATTGATACTCAGGGAAATGGTCATGAGCAGGATTACAATCCACTGAAGATAAGAGTCAAAATTGAACATGGTCAGTGGACTTTAAAAGTTCGTGCTCTTTGGCACGCAAATGTCCTCATCTTATATTCATAAAACAAGTAAAATTCATCCCAATGAGAGATATTATATAGGAATAAAATATTAGACTCAGCATCATTTGAGAAGATATGATTATGAGATCCATTTCTGCATTATGGAGCTATTCCTGCACCCCAGTAAATGACCCATAATAACAGTGATTTGTAGATCTTGTTATAAAACCTCCTAATAAAAATTCCTATATAAGTGTTCAATTCATTTCAACAAGAATTCATTAGCTTGTTTTACCAGCGTAAGCAAGTTTAGGAGTAAAGTTCCATACTAGAGGGTTTTGGAGACCATGGGGTGCCAGGTGCAAGGCTCACACGAGGGATGCAAATCCAAAAAGGAGAGAGAGAATGGTGACAGAAGGTGCACACTTTTGAAGACATGCAGGAAGCTGAGGTTATCACCCATAAAAAATCAAAGTGGTGCTCTTTTCACTTTGGGTCTATCCTTGGGAATATATGGGGAAAATACGTACATACAGACACCTGCAACAGAAGATGGTCATGACCACTTCTTAAACTTTACATCTAAGAAGTAGGGTTGAATGCCCTCATAAATCTGTTAGTATTCGACTCTACCTGCATTTTGGATCATTTCTACTTGCTAGGGTGATGACATAACCATTTTATTTTAGTTTTCAGTATAGATCTTATGACTTCATTCCCCTCACCCTATAATTTATGCCACTTAAATAAAACTTCCTGTTTTGTTTTATTTTTAATCCCCCTTTTCCTTCTCCTTCCTTCCTTTCTCCTTTTCTTTCTGGGAAGGCTTCCCAGAACAGGCAGCATGTGAACTAGAATGCAAAGAAAAATTTGCTTTCCGCCATGTCATTTCAAAAGACGATGGGACAATCCAGGCTGACAGGATCACATATGCTGAAGGACGGCATGCCTTTGGTGGGATCTAAACTGGGATTATTTGTGAATGATCCAGGAATAGGAAACAGCAGGAGCTAAAGTTGGTGGCCAGCTCATATGGGGTTCATGTTCCATATTTCAGGTAGAAGAGAAACATCACCGTACTATTTTTAAAATGTTAAAGAATCATTTCAGGTGTGATGACCATTGAATAGGAGAGTGATGCCACCAAGATCATTTCAATACCGTTGTGGGGAGCTGGTTCCGTAGAAATGGAAGGAGAGATATGTGAAAGTTTTGGTGTCTTCCAAGTTGTATCCAGGTCAGAAGTAAGACTGCACTTCCTCCCAGGACTCGGGGGCAGGAATTCTAACCCAGTGGGATGTCAGAGTTTGGTTGTCTTTGATCACCCTGATCTTGGATTTAGTTTGACCCAACCTTTGATGACTTCCTTCATCAGAAAACCTTTTACTTGTAGGACTTCCAAAGGCTAAATATAATGCCCACCTGCTCTTGGTATCACCCATGTCAATCCCTCATCTCCCATTTCACTCAAAGACCCACCAGAAGAGCCCTTCGATTCCTTCTTCATCTCAGTACCACCTGATCCCATCATGGCACTCCACCTTCATGACCTCATATCACCCTAAGCCCCTTCCAAAGGCCCACTTCCTTCTGCCTTCTCACTGGGGCTGATGGCTTCCACGGATGGCCTTGGAAGGTCACAGCCATCTCCTCCCAAGCATTCTGCACCACTGCAACTCTTTCTTCTCTGAGAAATATCACTCCATCTACCTTCATGGTTTGAAGCTTCCATGCCTCCATATCCTGATTCCAGTGCTCTCTGAAAGCCAGTTGCTATCATTTCCTAACTATAAAAGATGTTCTGATAAAGCAAACAAATTCCTATATTTGTCTCCAAGAGCTAAAACCCCTCCCTATTCATCACCAATGAGCCCAGAACTTCACGAAAGCATTGACATCACTCATTTATTTACCAATCAGGTGACTGTTTCTTTCTTTCAAGTAATACATTGAAGTCACTAATAAGTGAATTAGGTCAACCAATTTTACCAAGTATCTGGAGCAAGGTCTTAATGTGCCTTGTTTTCATTGATGGATACTCTTTTTCTGTTTGTTTTTAAAATCATTCTTGGTCAGTTTCCAAAATTGTTGTCTCCCATAGTGAAGCAAATTCAGGAAGAAGAAACCATAGATTCGCAGCAAATGGAGGTCCTGTAGAGCACTCTGTTGGGGGTCCAGAAGTCCTTAATGTCCTCCCATGAGCACTTTGTCATTCCAGTGAATACTTTTGTCTTTGTGAGAGTGATTACTCTCGAAATATGAAACCTGATAATTTTTTTATTAGTTCCCTAGGGGTGCCTGGCAAATTTTCATTAAGAAACGTTAGATCCTTTCAATGTAGAGTGGACTTGTGTGGGGTCTTTCAATGAATACACAGTCTACCCACATAGTTAACACGTTAAAAAATAAACATTAGCCCTAGGGGAGGCATCTTACATGCTTTATTGTATAATACAATCATAAAGTGGCAACAAACATCTCAATATAGGAGATAGATATTGGGGATCATGATTTAAATTGTTACTGCTTTTTTTTTTTTTAATTTTTATTTTTTTATAAACAATTTTTTATCCCCAGGGGTACATGTCTGTGAATCGCCAGGTTTACACACTTCACAGCACTAACCCTAGCACATACCCTCCCCAATGTGCATTACCCCACCCACCTTTCCCGACCCCCTCCCCCCAGCAACCCTCAGTTTGTTTTGTGAGATTAAGAGTCACTTATGGTTTGTCTCCCTCCCAATCCCATCTTGTTTCTTTTCTTCTTTTTCTGCCCCCCTAGTCCCCCATGTTGCATCTCCACTTCCTCATATCAGGGATATCATATGATAGTTGTCTTTCTCTGAT
>PISX010015763.1:0-48452 GCA_004024625.1 Mellivora capensis
AAAGAAACAAGATGGGATTGGGAGGGAGACAAACCATAAGTGACTCTTAATCTCACAAAACAAACTGAGGGTTGCGGGGGGTAGGGGGTCGGGAAAGGGGGGTGGGGTAATGGACATTGGGGAGGGTATGTGCTATGGTTAGTGCTGTGAAGTGTGTAAACCTGGCGATTCACAGACATGTACCCCTGGGGATAAAAATATGTTTATAAAAAATAAAAATTAAAAAAAAAAGAATATTTATTATAGTCATTGTATAGAATTCAGGAAAATGTTATCCAACAAGACATGGCATATTTTTTTTTGTTTTTTTTTTGTAAATCTGCTTCTTACTGCTTATATAATTCTTTGGTAGTTATGCCCACATTTGGTTAAATATACTAAAACTAGTGTCTGAAAAACCACAAGCAATAATTTAGATGGCTAACTTATTTGTGGAAAAAATAAAATATTGACATTTTTTATAGTTTCCATAGAAATGAAGAAAATATTAAACAAGAAAAAGTTTTATTTCTCAACCCTGCTTTTACTAAACATATTTACTTGGAATAAATTCATATTTTACTAAATACATTTAAATAATATATTTACTAGAAAACAATAGTATATTTTCATTTTTTAGAAATATTCATTGAATCCAATGTGAGTTTAGGTTTCATAAATAAATGTACAACTCTTTAATCTATTTCTTCTTATTATATTAAACTAACTGAGAAATAAAAAAAGAGAAAATAAAGCCATTTGTTGGTCATTTCAGAATCATCCACAGATCATTTAGAAGTGAAAAAAATTGAGTGTTTCTAAATTTTCCAATGTACTCATTCAACCTTCAAATAGTTTATACCAGTAATGGGTTTTCCCTGATAATTAGAAGAACTGAAGATATATCAAGAGTTGTAGGTGATGAGAGAGAAACTGAATATTCAAGTACATTTTTAGGAATGTAGCAAGTATGACAAGGGGGCCATTACATAACTGCATTAAAGCCTTGAATTTTGAATGGATGGTTTATCATAAATTGCAAATTATTTTTGGCACTTTGAAATACAGAGCACATTAATATATTTGTCTCACACTTCATTTGAAATAATTTTGTGTGATTATCATAATACTGGCTGTTATGTAATGCTCAGTGGCAGTATTGCATAGAACAAAATAAATGACATCATGATAAAGTACAGATTATGTACTAAAAATAGAGTTGAACGGGGCTTTAATTTCTTTATATATGCCTCCCTTTAATTTTCAAAATTTCTAAATTAATCACATGTTATTACATAAAGAAGGGATTATCAAAGATTATTAAAATAGATTTACATGAATCTAGTCCTAAGCTTTACTAATTATTTAGGTGTAGAATTAACTACAAGCCACAGGTGAAAAGGAAGAGGAAGGGAACGGCCAATTCAGCTTACCATGTCTATTCTTGTGTTAGGATTTACTATGTCTCAGGTTAAGATATGGGTTTCCCAGTTGGTGTAAAATGACACTTATCCATTATTAAATATCTTTATGTTTTACTCAGTTCCACAGCTCAAATAAGATTTTTCAGTGAGCCCTGCCCCATACATTATTTGATTCTAAAAAATTTTAACGTACGTAATCCTAGGAAAATTCAGTATTATCTACAGAGAATAATTTATTCCATAGATTAGAATCCTCCCCTTTAGGAAATACCATTAACTTGTTTGCCAGGAATTATGAGGAGTGCATATAAATCAATGTCCTCCAGAGAAAAAACAACAAATCCAATAAGTTGAAAGTCCTTAAGAGCAAAAATTGAACTTTCTGGAGAAGAAATTCTGTCTCAAGACTGCAGAATTCACCTCTACCTTAGTCTGCAGCTTGTGCTACAGATTTCAAATTTATAACCCCTCTACAATTGCAAGAGCCCATTCCTTAAAATAACTATTTTTCAGGAAGGTCAGTTTTTGCTCTTTCGGTTGTTTAAATACCTGAATGTGGCCCATCTACATTATCAAGGATAATCTTATTTAAAGTCAACTGATGGGGCACCTGGATGGCTCAGTTGGGTAAGTAAGCAATTGCCTTCTGCTCAGGTCATGATCCTGGAGTCCTGGGATCAAGTCCTGCATTGGGCTCCCAGCTCCATGGGGAGTCTGCTTCTCTCTCTGACATTTCCCCTTCTCATGCTCTCTTACTCTCTCTCTCTCTCTCTCAAATAAATAAATAAATTCTTAAAAAAAATAAAGTCAATTGATGGGTATTAAGGAGGACACATGTTGTGATGAGCACTGGGAGTTATATGCAACTAATGAATCACGAAATGAATCACTACATCAAAAACTAATGATGTACTATATGTTAGCTAACTGAACATAATAATAAAAATAACTAAATGTTACATAATTCTCCTGTAATAAATAATGTGAATATTCAATATAATTGCAAAATAAAGACTGCCTTTGTTTCAGCATAACTGGTTCAAAAATAAAAGGACTCAGCACAAAAGAAAATGAATAAAATAAGCAATACAAATAAAGTCAACTGATTATAAAAGCACACAGAAAATACTTTCATAGTAAAATCTAGATTACTCTTTGATTGAATAGCTGGATACTATAACCTAGACAATTTGATACCTAAAACTTACCATCACAGAGTGTGAAACTTCTGCTAATGCAGATGACTCTTGCATTAGATAATTATTCAAGCCTCTAAACACACAAATTTTACTTGATGATGAACTTTTGTTGACATGCCTCAATTTGTTATATGATTGGTTGGAAATATTATATCACTTTTCTCAGCTTCATTCAATTCATCTGGCAACTCATATTCTACTAGTGTCTAAAAGATGTTTCTCTAAAAGTACTACCTATTATATTATATATTATATATATATATATGTATATATATATATTATTATTTGCTCCAGGTGGCATACGGTATTTTCCAGAGATGGCCACAGTAACACCTCCCATCATATCTTCTATAATGTGATCATGACACTTCTGCCACAAAGAATAATTTAGAGGAAAAGGCTGTTACATAATTTTATCAAAATACTGGTTTTGAAATAGATGGCTTATAGTGATGGTAAGATATTTAATATTTAAATAATCCAGTACAGTTTTTATTACAGATTTTCTCTTTATGTTTTGGTTAATTTTTATTTTGTCATTATTCTTAAATGACTTAATCTTTTTCTTTTTAAAGATTTTATTTACTTATTTGTCAGAGGGAGTGAGCACAGGCAGACAGAGAGGCAGGCAGAGGCAGAGGGAGAAGCAGGCTCCCTGCTGAGTAAGGAGCCCGATGTGGGACTCAATCCCAGGATGCTGGGCTCATGACCTGAGCCAAAGGCAGCCGCTCAACCAACTGAGCCACCCAGGCGTCCCTAAAGGACTTAATCTTAAAATTGTATTTAATTCTCTAACATATAGATTCTATTCTCAATTTCTTCATCTCTTAGATGTGCTATACTGGCTGTTCTCTGGTAACCCAAACTCTATTTTTTGTCTTACCACACCATGTGACTATGAAAATCTCTGACCTCTTGGGTCCTTGCTCCATGCATCTTATAAATTCACAAATAACTCAGAGGAAATGATTTTTAGAACATTTGCTTGTCTCGCTGATTTTTACTTCTCTGTAGGATTTTGTTTCCCTTGCATTTTATGAAATTTTGTTTATATTTGATTTGGTTATTGCTTTATACCAAACTGCTATATCATAGGTAGAAACAGAATTCCTTTTTCTCTTTAACATTTGATATTATTCTCTGAAACTTAATGTATCATTTTCTGCCTATATATACAACTAAAACATTTTAAAGATATGTTGTTAGAGGCTTTGCTATACAACTTTTTAATTGCCCCCCAATCCATTCTGGTCATTTTTTTTTTTTCCATAAGACATTTGGTTTTTTAAAGGTAGGCAATCCTAAATCTTAGTCTGGCATAAAAACCTGGTTGCCATGTTCTGCATTATAAGAAGAAAAAGTGGACTGAGATTTCATTTTTCATTTGATTTCCTTTTAACTTCCCACCCCCCATAACTCCCTTCCTTAACTAACTTTTTGTCTTATTTTACAAAAACCAAATCTGCAGGGGAACCTGGGTGGCTCAGTGAGTTAAACATTTGACTCTTGGTTTCACTCAGGACATGATCTCAGGGTGGTGAGATTGAGCCCTGTGTTGGGCTCCATGCTCAGCACAGAGTCTGCCTGAGGATACTCTCTCCCCCTCTTCTCCATGCTGTTTCTCTCTGTCTGTCTCTCTCTAAATTAAATAAATAAATCTTAAAAAAAAAAGAAACAAAGAGTTTCTGTTAAAAAATTAAACCTCCAAAATTCTGCTAGGTTTGCATGTTTATTTTCACTTGGTTTCCAGGTTTAGAGGCAGGCATTTAAGAATTTAACTGATTTGGTCCCAATAGTTTTTGTTTGTTTGTTTTGGTTTTTTGTTTTGTTTTTGTTTTTGTCTCCCTTGCCTTAGGAAACATATCTAGAAGTATGATGCTATGCTCAGTGTCAGAAAAATCACTGCCTGTGTTCTTCTCTAGCATTTTTATGGTTTCAGGTCTCACATTTAGGTCTTTTATTTTTGTGTACAGTGTAAGAAAGTGATCCAGTTTCTGAAGAGACTGTCTTTTTGCCACTCACATTCTTCCCTCCTTTGTTGAAGATTAATTGACTATATAATTGTGGGTTTATTTGGGGGTTTTCTATTCTGTTCCATTGCTCTATGTGCCTATTTTTTGTACCAGTATCATACTGTTTTGATTACCACAGCTTTGTAACATAAGTTGAAGTTTGAAATTGTGATAAAAAGTTTCTGTGCAGCAAAGGAAACTAACAACAAAACTATAAGACTATCTACTGGATGGGAGAAGATATTTGAAAATGAAATATCCAATAAAGGCTTGGTATCCAAAATATATAAAGAACTTACATAACTCAATACCCCCAAAATACTCCAATTTAAAAAATTAACATAAGAAATGAGCAAACATACAGATAACCAATAGAAAATGAAAAGATGCTCAACATCACTCATCAACAGGAAATGCAAATCAAAACCACAGAGAGGTACCACCTTGTACGTGTCAGCATGGCTAAAATTTAAAAAGAAAGAAAGAAAGAAAGAAAGAAAGAAAGAAAGACAGACAACAAACAAACAAACAAACAAAAAACCCTCAAGAAACAACAAGCATTGGTGAAGATGTGGAGAAAAAGGAACCCTCACGCACCATTGGTGGGAATGCAAACTGGTGCAGCTACTGTGGAAATGGTATGGAGGCTCCTTAAAAAAAATTAAAAGTATAACTATCCTACCATCCAGTAATCCCACTACTGGGGATTTACCTAAAGAACACAAAAACACTAATTTGAAAAGATATATGTGCACCTATGCTTAATGCATTATCCACAAAGTCAAACTATGGAAGAAGCCTAAGTGTCCATCAATAGATGAATGGATAAAGAAGGGTGGTATATACACACAAGAGAATATTATTCAATTTTTAAAAAGAATGAAATCTTGCCATTAGCAGCAACATGGATGTATCTAGACAGTATAATGTTAAGTAAAATAGGCCAACCAAAGAGACAAATGCCATATGATTCCAATCATGTATAGAATTTAAGAAACAAAACAAATAAAGGTAAAAAAGAGAAAAAGAGAGAGAGAATGTGTGAGAGAGAGAGAGAGGGAGAGAAAACCAAGAAAGGGCACTTAAAGAGATGCTTATCAGAGGGGAGGTGAGTGGGGGATGGGTGAAATAGGTGAAGCGGATTAGGAGTGCACTTGTCTTGGTGAGCACTGAGTAATATATGGAACTGTTGAATCACTATATTGTATATCTGAAACTAATACAGCACTGTATGTTAACTATACTGAAATTAAATTAAAATAACCCGGGGCGACTGCGTGGCTCAGTGGGTTAAAGCCTCTGCCTTCAGCTCAGGTCATGGTCTCAAGGTCCTGGGATCGAGTCCCGCATCAGGCTCTCTGCTCAGTGGGGAGCCTGCTTCCTCCTCTCTCTCTCTGCCTGCCTCTCTTCCTACTTGTGATATCTCTGTCAATTAAAGAAATAAAATCTTAAAAATAAAATAAACCCCCCAAAAGCAAACAAACAAAAAACTGAACTAATTTATTTGAAAAACAAAATCAACATGTCTGGGTTCATTGCAAATTTAAATTCATTCTTTATAAATTAAGAATTTGGCACCTTCCATTTCTGAGCATGTATGTTGGGCAAATTGCCTTATTTCCTATGGCTTCCTCCCCAAATCTTATCAACTTAGATTGCACCTTTCTCTTGTAAATCTTATCAACTTAGATTGCATCTTTCTCTCTTCTAAAATTCTCATGACATCTCTTCTGCTACTGTCTACTTACCTATTTGTCTTTGTGTGTTCTTGACCTTTTATTCCAACTGGCTACTACAGTAACTTTCTCTGATGGAAAAGATAAATGCCTATATCTAACCCACTGTAATTTAACCGTTTCTCTGCCTCAGACTTTTATCCGACTTTTAAAGACAAAATGCATAAACAAATTTGTCATTGTCAGTTACACAGGCAATACTCTTGATCATTTTGTAACTGAATCCTTATTGAAACAATGAGTCAAAATTATTATAGAGACAAAGAAAAAGTGAATCAAAATAAAACACTCAGTCATGTGGAACAACTTGTTCTGTTTTCTTAGATTTGGTATTTGTATATTTGGTATCTATTAATAACAGGGCCAAACAAACCAACCAAAGGGGTGGGCATCTCCAATGACAGCCAAAGCCCATAATTAGAGCCACACCCCTGCCTAACTCTCACATTCCAAGCCAATGTTTCTCATGCCCTAAATCACCCAGGATCATTTACTAGACCGCTAGAGACTACCTCTATAGACCGGAGCCCACATACATTCTTCAAACTACCCAGTCCTAATCTGTTCCTCAGACCTTCCTTTGCCATTCCTGCAGAAACTTGAGTAAAAACTCTAGCTTTAGCTTCCCCTCACTTCTCCTTTCTACATCTTGCCCAAATCTCATGGTTCCCCATGTGTCCCTGCATGGCATCATGTGTTCCCTCCCCTTAAGAAATGTAAGAAAAGTTTCCTTTCAAAGGCATCACCTTCTCCATGTCATTGCTCAGTCACCTCCATAAATTAATATCTTTAGGATACAATTACCATACTGTTGTAACAAAATTGTTGGTGAGCATTCTATTTCAATCAAAAAGTTTTAAAAAACTGGAGACTTTACTAAAACAAAATTTGTTTATACTTGTTCTCATCCATATGAAAGAAAAATAATACAAAGACCTTGGAATCAAGTATTGCTCTGCAAAATATAATGCAGAAACATTTGTCAATATCTAATATAGAAATATGGATTAAAATTTAGATATTAAAACTCTAAAATATCAGTGCTTCCAGTGATTTTTATAATCTCAGTAGAAATTTTCTGAAGTAACTGATATATTATACAATGAAGCAACATTTGCATACCTTTTGGAAATCTTTCTGTTTATCTCTTCCTAAATACAGATATATTCAATGTATAAACTTTTAAATACATATGTATCATTATTCATTCTTTAAAAACCTTCTTCCCTTCACCATTTTCCTCCCTTTATCTCCCTTTATTTATATGGGTTTCTTGAATGTTACTTGTAGAATAATATCACTGGTGACTTCTAGAAGACTGGTTTGCCCTGATTCATTTATTTATTTATGTTTTTGATATTTTATTTATTGTTTATTTTTATAAGCCTGAACATCTTATTAAAAAGTAAATTAATTACGTTAACACAAACAAAAAAAAAAACAAGTTATCTTCTAAAAGGTAGTCATTCAATTTAGGAACAAGAGAATAATGGCAATAAGACTGAGTTTTTCAAAATAATATGGGAAAGGAATAGTTAAATGGGAAAACATTAATCATTAAGGTAAGACATGACAAATAAATATCATCAGGATTCATGTGATGATTTAATAACATATATGCCCTTAACTCCATGCTAACTTCTGAATTCCTGTTGTACTAGAGTTAAGGCAAGTCTAAGAAGTTGGCTGCATGGCCACAATTAATACCCAGAAATTTGTAGAAATATTTATTATGGCTGATGTTCATATGGTAGACAGCTTACTAACAAGCCTAGCCCCATGAAAAGATATCCCATTAGGGAATACAGAATGAATTTAACATTATTTATCTTTACCTCACTCCATCCTTTCTCTCTGTCTCCAGTTGTAGTCTCTCCTTCTTGGAAACATATGACTGACACTTTATGTGGGACTTAAATTCTAATGCAGGAAAACTATGCCACTTCACCTCACTGTGACTAACACTCACAATGCCCGAGACAGTGTTGTTCTACATAGGTATTCTCCAATATCAAAGCAGAGGCATATTTGTGTAATCAAGTTTTATGTTTTTGTGGAAAAAAATTAACATCAAAAAAGAAGCTCTACCAATTTGAATAAGTACAATCTTATAACATGTCTTCTTCATTTTTTACATTTCCCAATGTGAAAAGGACACTACTTAATATTGCTGATTATGGAACAATTTTTACTAATCCATGAGACACAAGCATTTGTGGAATTATTTGCTGGATATGTATAACTTTATGTATATTCATGAAATCATAAACACAAAGTATCTTTCATAGAATAGCTGGGTATTTTAAGATACAGTCTCATTTCCCATTTTTGAAGAAGACGTGTAAGCTGCTCATTAAAGCAAAACTACATAGAATGAGTCTTCAGCAATCCTGGAGGATCTAGTCAGTTGTCAGTTACTTTGAATAGCCTGAAGTCTCTTATTTCTGATCCCATAGTCTGGCATTATATAAATATCTTGCCCAAAGGAGAATACAAAACCCATTGCATAAGCCACTTCATTCTAATTGGGATATTGAAGTAAAAGCTAAAACATGTGGTATTTTCCAAATGTTCACATTTAAAATCTCTGGTATGGCTATCTTATTTATTGTGGCTCTCGTTCAATGATTTGGAAAACAAAAGTGACTTTAAAGACATGTATTTTACTTTAAATTAAAACAAAAACAATTGCTGAGTGATTTCACAGGGAATTCATATGAGAGAAAGGCTATAATGATGAAGTCCAGAAAAACAAAGTTTTAGAAGAGCAAAGTTCTAGGAAACAGAGTTATGCAATGGAAGTTTTTAAGCCCCATACAAGTGGAGTGGAACAAGGTTTCAAATATGGAAGTATGAATTTCAAGAGAAGCCCTGGAGAATTTTCTGTGGAACAGAAACATCAAGGAGAACATTGAGTATATTTGGCAAAGCAGTGCCTTAGAAAATGGCCATTTTTTGGAGTAGGTTGGTACCTTTGAGGACATTTTATTAGTAAAAGAGAAAGAGAAGTTGAAAGAGGCAGGAAACAATGCAAACA
The DNA here is from genome assembly GCA_004024625.1 of Mellivora capensis. Taxonomy (NCBI): domain Eukaryota; kingdom Metazoa; phylum Chordata; class Mammalia; order Carnivora; family Mustelidae; genus Mellivora; species Mellivora capensis. The sequence continues at coordinate 9,388 of PISX010015763.1, forward strand.
TGAGGGAAAGAAATGGAGAGATTAAAAGTTTTGTTAAGAAGAGAAAATTCAGGGGGTGCCTGGGTGGCTCAGTGGGTTAAATCCTCTGCCTTTGTCTCAGGTCATGATCCCAGGGTCCTGGGATCCAGCCCCACATCGGGATCTCTGCTCAGCAGGAAGCCTGCTTCCTCCTCTCTCTTTACCTGCCTCTCTGTCTACTTGTGATCTCTGTCAAATAAATAAAATCTTAAAAAAAAAAAGAAAAGAAAAGAAAAAGAAAATTCAGTCTTCCATGGGCAGGAGTCCAGTGTGACAGTTACATTTGTCAAAAATTACACGGTGGGTATGACATGCTCTGTTATCAATTCCCCTTGTCCCCCCCCCCCCTTTTTTTAAATTGCATCATTCACCTCTTCTCTTTCATGAATTTCTGGCATTTGGTCAGTACCATTTGGAAATAACTGCTGCTGCTGAATTTCATTTAAAGAAGGTGACAACACACATCTATGACTATGACATTGAACCTACTAAATATAAAAGTAAAAGTAACAAATGCCATCACCTTCTTAGGAAGCAAGAGAAGATTGGCTCAGGGTATACTGAGAATATCTGAGAGCAAAAATGTATTTTAATCCCACAAATACAGAGGCCCTACAGGAAATTATATTTTATTTATGTGATAATTTAGTCATTTTAAGTAAATATATATATATTTTATGTATTTGTATTTTATTTTGTATTTTGTATATGTATTTTATATATATTTCTATATATTTTTATATATTCATATATACATATTTTATGAATTTATAATTGTGTTTATTAATTCTTTAAGCTTTCATGCCACTATAGCTTCTCTGATTTGTCCAATTATTTTAGAGTCCATTAGAACCATGTGTTACCAAATGGGGACAATGAGTAATTTATTTTTATTGATTTATGTCAGAGACTAAGTGCTATTATTTTGATGTGTAGTGAAATAAAGCACTGGGAATCAACAGAACTTAATACTGTTTCTGAGGTTTTAAATAATTGTTCATAGTGAAGAAAACGTACATGTACGTCAAATATCTCATCACTATAATGCAGAAAGGATGAATCATAGCCACTGCCTCATGCATTAAATTTAGGTACACTTCCTTGGTAACTTTGTATATCTACAGTCAATTTAAACTTTCTGTAGCCCAGGCTCGTTGAGCAATGGAGTTTAGTGCTTTGTAATAAACTGGGATTTTAAAAAGAGAGAAAATTTGTATTATATGGGTTAACAAAAGAAACAGTAGGGAGTGATAATCGTTTCCTTGCTTTGCACATCTTGACAAACACCTTTGTAGCAGAAGAGTCTCATAGATCAGGAATTCTCCTTTACAGGAGAGATGTGACTTACATTGAAAGAGTTGTTTACTAAAAAAAAGCCCTTTATTGACCATCTCAGCTTGCAGAACCCCATATACCTTATTAGATAGAGCCTAAGAAGTTTATTTGTTTTTAATTATATATGAATGTAATCAATGTAAAGCCTACCATAGCAGTCCATACCTATTTCTAGGTTCAGAATACCATGCCTTCCTTTTCTCAGATTTTAGCTATTTAATGTTAAAATAGCTTAGGAGGAGAAAGGAAGGATTAATAGAATGACTGTCATTGTCAAATTCCCTGCTAATATTCCAGGTAGAAAGAAAATCCTAATAATGATTTACTCAACTATTTCCTATCACTTAATAATGTATAATTTATAAAATATTACACTAGTCTGACTTAATCTTGCTAAAAATTTGGTTAATCTATGTGTTAATCTTGTCAGATCTGAAAGGAAATAAATGGCACAATAAAATTTATTTAAAGATAATTTAATGAATTTGCCGCTTATCATTGTAGATGTAAAGTAGAACTAGAATGGATAGTAAAACCCACAGGACTAGCAATAACTAGAAGCTATTACCATACTTACCTTTGCAGGATAGAGACTATTTTTATCTGAGGTGAATAAGAGTTATAGTCATGGAATTAGGACCACCCAAATGTCACTGTGATCATAGAAAATATAGCCATTGAAAAAACAGTAGCCTAGCGTAAACAGAACAAATGAAATATATGATAAGCTGCCTTTCTCACCCAAAATTTTGGCCAAAACTATAACCAGTGAGCAAAATATCTAATGGTTAGCCTCCTAGAGCACAGAGAAGTCAAAAAAAGGCTGGAAAATTAGTTTTGTAAAGCAAACTGAGTAGAGCCCTAACAGGGAGATGCTAAAACTAAAACATACTCCATATCTAAATACCCATATTTAAACTATCTTAGTTAAAATTTACTTCTCAAGATTAAGTTATTTCATAACCAATTGAGGTTGGTTATGAAACCTCATATTTTCATGGACTTGAGGAATACAATTCAATGTTCAAACAATTTAAGGATTTAATTTCAGCAACCATTGTATAACATCAGAATAAGACAAACAGACTCATTTTTAAACCTCACAAATCATTTCAGTTCTATTCCTATAAAGAGAATGGACAATGGTACATATTCCTGAATTTACTGGAAGAACTCTATGGAATCATGAAGCAAAGAAATTACATGAAATCTAAAATATGTGTTATCTAATATTGAAAGAGCACTACTGCAAATTTACTTCATGCAATACATCAGACCAAATGCAGTAGGGGTAGGGGAGAACCTCTTAATGCAAAATGGTTGGGTCCTGATAAAACATATGTAACTTCATTAAGTTAGATGAATCTGTATCTGAGAAAAATAGCAGTAAGTTAGAAGATAATGTGATTCTCTTGAAGAATGTAGGAAGTAGAAACAAGGAATGGTAAACACACACACACACACACACACACACACACACACACACTCCTTATAGTCTATATTCAGAAAAAATATCCTCAGAGGATAAAGAAGAGATAAAGACCTACAGACAAACAGAAACTGAGGGAGTTTATCACTCATGAAACCACCCTTCAGGGAGAAGTAAAGTGATATGAGTAAAAAACTGGAGAGTCCATGAAGAAAGAATACTGGAGAAGGAGTATGAAGGCAAAATAAAATATATTTTTTTTAAATTTGGGGGATAAAAATGATTTAAATGACAAATTGGGTATATATAGCATATAGCTAAGTGAAATGAATGACAGCAATGCAATAAAAAACAGGAGATGAATTGGGGTTACTTTAAAATATGGGCCCTGCACAATGTAAGAAACAGTAGAGTGCTATTTGAAGGTGATCTTAGTTAAAAACTGATAGACAAATTCTAGAGCAACCACTTAAAATACTGAAGGGTGTTAGAGGAGAAGTGGGATAATCTGAGTGGACATGATGTTTGCTAATCAAAGGCTCCTTCTTGCCAATAGAAACTGGGAGATGTGGGCATTCTTTTTCTGGATGATTCTTTAATGGTAATTACATTTCAAAGGGGTGGCACTCTGTCCCACAAGAACTGCATTTCTGGGTTATAAAACTGACAAGGGCTGGAGAGATTTTATATCTCAAAAGAAGCAGGAAAAAATGTACACTTGCAAGTTTTCTAAAGTGAATCCTCTAAGAAATGGGAGTTGAGAGACCAAAAGTCAAGAAGAAACTTACCCATTGTTTAGTCAAATGGAAGGAAACAAATATTCAGTCCAACTTGGACAAAATTTATTCAGAACCCTGAGAATTTGGGAGTTGATTAAGAACAATTTGCAAATAAAACAAGGGACCAGAAAGATATGGCACTTTTCCTTGTCTTACTTGTACTTTTTAGCATGACTTGTTTCAGTCAGATAAGGAGGCTGAGGTTAGCTGCTCAATATGAGGGATGATATTTGTGAAGATGTTTAATATTTCTTTTTGCCATGTTGTATAATCTTAGGGGAACTGTAGATTACATTTTGGGCAAGAAACTGAGAAGAGACTTAGGGGCAGGCAATCCGGGTATCTCAAAAGCCCATCATTGTGCATAAAGCATAAGCCTGTGTCCATTGCCATTAAGCCTCAGGTGCTAGTGGTTGTTGCGCTTTAACTTTCTTAAAATGTCTCATAATCGCTGGTTAAATAAGTGTCGTTTGACATATGGCATTCTGGGCCTGGCTTCTGCTGCTAAGTAAATTATTTCAACTCTAAACTATTTAAAAAGAACAGAGATTCATATTAAACCTATGCAAATAACCATGTTACTATGGAAATAAGAATACTCAACAAGAGGTTGCTAAATTCTGGAGGGGTCAGATAGGGAGAAAAAAATAAGTGTTTCATTTCTACTTATAAAAGCATAGTCTACTACTATTATGAGTTGTGAAAGTTTAAGAGAAAATAGAGAGGTGACATCTTTCAATCAAGAAAATAAAATTTTAAGATGTCAACAATATGTTTTAAAAAGTTACATTCATCCTCCATCAGTTCATTCATTACTTTATAATTTGTTCTTATTCCACATGGTTGTGGATTATCAATCTCAAAGTTCTATCTCAATTAAAATTCTGGATATCCTGACCCAGTCCACTAATATATTCTCAAAATTACTTAAGTAATGTGATAAGAAGCTGTACCCAGAATACTGGGCACACTCCATTTCCACAGGACTCTTCTTTGTTGAAGATGTACTCTGGCATGTAGCTTATTTACAAACTTTCAGGAAATCATCAACATAAAACAAAACAAAAACAAAACAAACACCTATCTGGAAATATATAATAAAGACTTAAAATAGTTATAATTAAATTATGACTGATGATTTTTAAAAGTAAATAATCTGATAAGAATTCATGACAAGAATAATGCAACTGAAAAAGAAGTTTGGTTCTTTCTGTGTCATCAAGAAAGTCAATCTAAAAAAGTTCAGACAAATGTCTATTTATATGATATTTTCACTTCAAAGAAAATTAGGATATTATGTCTAATTTATGAAAGTGGATAAACATCATCCTTACTGGGAAAAAAAATTCTTAAATGTAAAATATATTAATTCTGACACATACTATACCTTGAATATATGATATTTAATCATATATGATATATGATAGAATAAGAATATATCATTATCAAGTAGGAAGATTTAGTGTCTGAAGTAGGTCTTACACAGATACCTGTATATTAATAAAACTTCATAGGTATGTGGTGTGAATCCACAACTGAAAATGACTGGCTTAAAATATACTGGACTCAAATTAAAGAAGTAAAGTTGTGATGAGGTTAATATTTAAAACAAACTGACTTTATAATTGATGATACTATAATGTTGCTATCTAATATAAGGTAGGGCAGACCAGGATCTTGATGAATGGAAGCATATCATTGAAAATGAGGAAACTGACATAACTCTAGGAATTTCCCCCAGCATACAATTCTGGAAATATTTATGCTAATAACATTTTACTCATACATACTTAACCTAAGAAAGACAGCAACAGATATGAATTCATGAGGCTTCCTGAGAAACCTATCCATAGTAACTCAACAAATAAAACTATTTCTAGCATCTCTCTTTTTTAAAAGTGAAAAAACCAATCCTTTGTGATATCTCTGGAGCCCTCTGGGAAATCATAAAACCAAGTTTTTGTTCAAAAGATACCATTTAGGATGTGATTTTTAAAAGGTGAAATATTAATATTTGTCCTGAGGTTTGAACACTAGGTTAATAAGATTCTGGCTTATTAAGAAAAAAATACTTGATGATCTTTTCAACTAAAGAGACAAAAAATATATTAAAAGCCAATATAGCAAGTAACATGATTATAAAGAAACTTTCAAGAACATGGTAAAGTCAATGTAAACACGAAAAATTATGTTGATAGGACATGGAATCTTTGTGTTTTATGCCGATTACTCAGAAGGTAAAGAAAACCTTTGTTTGTTTTTAAAGATTGTATTTATTTATCTGACACAGGGGTACCTGGGTGGCTCAGTGGGTTAAAGCCTCTGCCTTGGGCTCAGGTCATGATCTCAGGGTCCTGGGATTGAGCCCTGCATCAGGTTTTCTGCTCAGCGGGGAGCCTGCTTCCCTTCCTCTCTCTCTCTGCCTGCTTCTCTGCCTACTTGTGATCTCTATCAAATAAATAAAATCTTTGAAAAAAATAAAAAAATAAAAATATTTATCTGACACAGAGAGAGAGATCACAAGTAGGCAGAGAAACAGGCAGAGAGAGAGGGGGAAGCAGGCTCCCTGCTAAGCAGAAAGCCAAATGAAGGCTTAATCCCAGGACCCCGAGACCACGACCTGAGCTGAAGTCAGGGGCTTAACCTTCTGAGCTACCCAGGCACCCCAAGAAAACCCTTTTGTAACCATTTATTAAAAGCAGACCAATAGCCCAAGATTTTTTTTTTAAATTTTAACAGAAAAAATAAAATTCTAACATTATATTAGCAGAGCACTTAATCCTAAAGTACTTTTTGAGAATCTTATAAACCCATCAAATCCTAACCAGATTTGACCAGGAAAAATAAAATTTCATGTCCATGAAGTTTTTACAACTTTATATATCCGCTCACATTTTGTCTGGCATTTTCCTCTCATTCTGGAACAAGCAATCATTTCTCTTTAGGACAAAACTACTAACTCTTCCTTAAGAAATCACACCCTGTTTATTTTGCATACAAAGTATTCCTCTCTATAAGAAACAATGTGTGTTTGTGTGGAAATAGAGAAAGGGGAACCTTCTTGCAACCTTCTTGTTCGTGGGTATGCAAACTGGTACAGCCATTCTGGAAAACAGTATGGGGAATCCTCAAAAAGTTAAAAATAGAACTACCCTATGACCTAGCAATTGCACTACTAGGGATTTATCCAAAAGATACAAAAATACTAATTCAAAGGGATACACCCAATGTTTATAGTCACATTATTTATAGCCATATTATGGAAACAGTCTAAATGTCCATTGGCTGATGAACGGATAACGAGTGGTACAATGGAATACTACTTAGTCATAAAAAAGAATGAAATCTTATCATTTATAATGATATGGATGGATCTAGAGAGTATTATGCTAAGCAAAATAGAAAGACAAACCCATATTGTTTCACTCATCTGTGGAATTTTAGAAACAAGCAAAGGAGGGGAAAAAAGGGAAAGAGAGGCAAACCAAGACACAGAATCATAAATATAAAGAACAAAGCCATGGTTACCAGAGGGGAAGTAGGTGGGGACATGAGTTAAATAGGTAATGAGGATTAAAAAGTGCACTTGTGATAAGCACTGAGTGTTGTATGGATGTGCTGAATCGCTATATTGTGCACTTGAGACCAATATTACACACTGTATGTTGACTAACTGAAATTTAAATAAAAACCTTAAAAGAAACCCAAAACAAAAGACTAAATGTAATGTGGTATCCTAAACAGTTTCCTGGAACAGAAAAAGGACACTAGGTAAAAACTAGGGAAATATGAATAAAATTTGGACTTCAGTTAATAACATTTCAATATAGGTTCATTAATTGCAAAAAATTTTCCATAATAATGTAAAATTTTAGTAATAAAGGAAATTGTGTGTAGAGTTGGAGAGTATACAGAAGGAACTCTGCTCAATTTTTCATAAATGTAAAGCTTCTAAAAAATTAAATAAAGTTATTAATTAAAAATAATATAATAATAAGCTAACAATAACAAAAAAACACAAAGTGTTCCTTTCTGCCATAATATTGCCATTATGTATGTGTGTGTGTATATGTATATATATATATATGTGTATATATATATATATAAAATAACTTAACCACAGTAACTTATCTTTCACAGAGAAAACTAAGAGATGGATCCTTGTGAACTGTCATACATTTTGTCAGCATTTTGAAGGAGACTAGAAGAGCTTATGAATACACATTTCACAGGTTTTTGTGTGAAATATTTTCCCTTACATTACAACAGGATTAAGAGCCAAAATTGAACAAGGACATAAACAGACCCAAATAGATGTACTCTGTAAAAATAAGATGCAAAAAGTATTTCATGTTAAAAAATATTATGAAATTTGTAAACAGATGGTGCTTACATGCAATTATATATTGCATTTTTTATAAATGAATTTATAATTTAATAAAGGGGTATTCAAAACAATCAAATTTTTTTTGTAAATTTAGCATCACTTTTTAAAATTCAGTTAATGTAAGTTTCCAAAGGCATTTAGGGTGTAAACTGTGTTTAATGCTTTGGTTTATGGGTTTTTTTCTTCCTTTTCTTTAACCAATAATGTTTTTTCAAAGCCACATATAATTGTCACACAGTATAAGCCAATTTTTAAAAGTGACTTCGGTTTAAAAGAAAAAAGCAACAATTAATGACCAAGTGCTTCATGTTATCTTATTTGTGAGATTACCAGCTCTTTCTATATTTTTAAAAAATCACATAAGTGGGGCAGCTCAGAGGGTTAAGCCTCTGCCTTTGGCTTAGGTTATGATCTCAGGGTCCTGGGATCAAGCCCTGCAACTGAATTGGGCTCTCTGCTCAGCAGGGAGCCAGCTTCCTCCTCTCTCTCTGCCTGCCTCTCTGCCTACTAATGATCTCTGTCAAATAAATAAAAATAAATTAAAATTAAAAATCACATAAGAATTCTGCAAAATCTGTAAATATATTACCACTTTTCCTAAAAACAAGCTTATGCCTTTGTTTCTTTAAAAAAAAAAAATTTCACAGATTTATATTGTCACTAAACTACAAATGAATCTCAAAGGAAATATTAAAATTAATTTTTTCAAGTTTACAGCTGAGATATTCACAAGCCATATCTAGTAGCCTATCTTGGGAATAATTACTAGTAATGAGTATCTAAGGGAAATTATTGCCTGCTGTTGTGAATTAACAGTGCCACAGGTGGTGTTCATCAATTGGAATGGGTTGGAGGAGAGTAGCAGGCTGAGCCAAGACTCCTTAAGCTTGATTTGTGGAACCATTGTTTTTGGATGCTTCAAACATAAATTGACTACTTACAACAATGACCTACAGTTTTTTTCAAACAAAACAAAATGGTGTATGTATAAAACAAAACAGATTTAGCATCATGTCTTTAATGGGTAACAGTGAAATGCCTTCATGGTGTGGAAGAAAACCAGTTTATTTACTTATTTTTTTTAATTTATTTATTTGTCAGGGAGAGAGGGAGAGAGAGCAGGCAAGCACAGGCAGACAGAGTGGCAAGCAGAGACAGACAGAGTGGCAGGCAAAGGCAGAGGAAGAAGCAGGCTCCCTGCCGAGCAAGGAGCCCGATGTGGGACTCGATCCCAGGATGCTGGGATCATGACCTGAGCCTAAGGCAGCCGCTTAACCAACTGAGCCACCCAGGCATCCCAAGAAAACCAGTTTAAAGCAGATTTATTTTCCTTCCTTCCTTTCTTTCAATTATTTATTTATTTATTTATTTAAGAGAGAGAGTGAGAGCATGAGTAGGGGGGAACCAGAGGGAGAGAGATAAGCAGACTTCCCACTGAGCAGAGAGCTTGATGTGGGGCTAGATCCCAGGACCCTGAGATGATGACCCAAGCTGAAGGCAGATGCTTAACCAACTGAGCCACCATGCACCCCTATAGCAGATTTGTAAGTAAATATAAACTATACTAAATTAAGCTAACAATGGATATTACAAGTTGCTTTGCCTTATTTTTACATGAACTTAAAATAATTATTGGCAAATTCCATTAGTTACTTTATGGTATGTATTTCTAAACATTTCAGGTGTCCAGCGAATATATAAATAGCACACTTAACTCCATTACTGTTGTTACTTATCACACTATCTGAGGGAAATTTATTATATATCATCAGGAAATTGCCTTGATGTGTTCTGTAGCTCAAAATAAATAAGCACATGGATGCTGTTTAGTTGGTTCTTCTTTATAACACAAAAATAACTGAATTTAATCTGTACAAATTTAGTTTATTAAAAATAGATAACAGAAAAATGAGATTTTGAATAATTCTTTATTTAGGTGATTATTTCAAATATTCCTCAATTCATTTTTCCTATAATTCCATGATTATAAAAGTCTTTGAGAGAAAATATTTTAGACAAATATCAGATCAGTCTCCTAATTTAATACAAATTTTAAAATGCCAACTACATTATCCCTATGACTGCTGATAATTTTACTTTAAATATAAATTTGAATTAGAGGACACACGACTATATATACTATATAAAATGATAACTGAAAAATAAACTGAAATACTAGCAGACTAAAAAACAAACAAAACAAAACAGAAGGTGGAAGGTCCAGTTGGGATAAGATGCCGATTCCTATTTACCTCTGCCATCATAACTAGGCAAACATGTCACATTAATGCAAAACTAATTAAATTTTGTTTTGAGGTCTAAGATAATGTGGACTGCTTTCCAAACAAACCAAGTAAATTATGAAAAGAAACTATCTCAAAATAGGAGATAAAATAAAAGAGAAAAAAATAAAAATGTTAGAACAAATTCAGTGAGCTAAGCAAAAGTTTAAAATAGAGTGGGAAAATTGTTAAAATTCCACAAGCTGAAGAAAACTGCTTTGCATGCTATTTGCTAAGGTTGATTCATGAGTCATCTATATGGTCTAGTTACAAGCTGAAAAAGTTAAAATACCATTCTTGCCACTCAAATAGTTTGCTTTAAAAAAAGCGACAATTTGAAATTTGAATTGTATGAAGTCAAATCGATAAAATTAAAACAAAATGCACTAAGATATTCCTGTAAGAAAAGGAAACCAACTTATTGAGGCAATATTTTCTCACAGGGTGGTTAATGCAATCTCTCAGAAGTGCTTAAAGTACTACCAAAGCTATAATATGATTTAGTTAACAATAATGAATGGTCTTGAATTAGGAATTAGAAACTTCCAAAAAGCTCTGATTATTGGAAGTGGAATTTACTCACAGCAACTCTGGAGTCTGATGGTAGTGCTCCCATGAAATAATTATAGTGCTTCCATAACAATAAGTTAAAAAAGAATATTAGTAAGACAATTTTAGATAAACAGTAATTTTTCATTTAGAATTGAGTCAGGAAAGAAATCTCTCTGGATATTTAAAGGAGAAATTTAATGCATTGTTTATTGATGTGATGGTTGAGAAGCTGAAATCATGTTTTTGAATCAATCTAGTCTAGTAAGAATACGCTTATTCTACTCCTATGGTAGAGAGACAAATGGAACATGCAGTGTTGCAGGAACCCAGAGGCCAGTCAATTACAGAACCTGGATCATGACAGACCTACCTGGAAGGAACTATGCTATACACTGAATTTTTGTGCCCCCCCCCCCCCTTAACTGTTGAAGCCTAATCCCCAATAGAGTAGTATTTGGAGGTAGGGCATTGGGAGATTATTAGGTCGTGAAAGTGGAGCCCTCATGAATGGGATTAGTGCCTTTACAAAAGAGAACTCGGGGAGCTTTTTCACTGCTTTTGCTTTTTTGTGAGAACACAACAAGAAAATAGCCATCTATGAACCAGGAAGTGGGCTCTCATTAGACACTAATTCTGCTAGTGCCTTGATCTCGGTCTTGGGAGGCTTCAGAACTGTGAGAAATACCTGTTGTTGAAGGCATCCAGTCTAAAGTACTGTTGTTAAAGGGGACCCAACAAAAATCGACTGCAACCACAGAACTACATAGCCACTGCTAGAGATGCAACCAAAGGTAAAAAAGGAGGAGCGAAATTAATATGCTCCGCCTTCCTCGCAACCCTCCCCAGCTTCCCACACCTACCTCCCATTGACCAAATGCTGCCAGATGCCCACTGAAATGGGAGGGGGTATTCATCCTGAGATACAGTGCAGAGCAGGAGAAAGACAAAACTGTTCCTGAGGGAACAGAGCAAAGTTCCAGAAGAGATATAAGAAACATACAATATATGGAAAGGTAGAGAGAAATTTTAGACAAGGTAGTAAGGGAAAGCCTTTCTGTGCAAAAGAGATTAAGGTGACTCTTTTGTGGTTTTCCAAATTTTGCTTAGTCATTCTTTCATTGTTGGATTGGTTCAAGGCCCTGTCTCAGAAACTGAACTGTAGATGAACCAAATGTTTGTTTCATCAATTCCTTCCTGACAGAATAACTGGGTCAATTTTTTAAGGATCTTCATATATATTCATGAAAGCATTTCCAAAAAGTGATTAATCTATTCAAACTTCCAACAATAATGAAAACAATTTCAAATTTCTAAACCTTCAGTGACATATTTTCATCACTGATTTAAATATATACATTTGAGAGCCAAACTCCACTCTAGAAATATAAAATATACATATATATTATCCCTGTAAAGAATTGAAGACACTAGAAAATCAAAGAAATATTGAGGAAAACTGAAAGCTCTACCTGTTTCAAGGTTCTAGAATAAGTTGTAGATATGATATTTATCCAGTTCTGAAGATACAATTCTCCGTAAATGAAAATGTCAAGGAGCAGTACTCTATAAAATGACATTCTCAAGCTTTAGTTCTGAATTACTTCTAAAATCCAGTATATTATAGGACAGCTCTTTGGGATACGGCATAGAAGAATTCACTAGAATCAAAGAACAATGCTTTTCAAACTTACCCACTATTTCAATAAAAAGACAATTAATAGAATGTTATTAGTAATTTCTATTAAACCTAATAATTTTGAACTCTTTCTTATTAGAGATAGGTGAAGGGTTTGGTGAGATACACATTTCTTTCCTTCAGCAGTGACAGTTTTTTGATTTGCTGGCTCCTGCAGATTTAACCAATAACCAGAGTTGACCTTTATTTCAATGTATAGCTCACTGTTCATCCATAGTGAAATGTACCATGTTGGTAATCATTTTCTTTTGAAATCATTTTGGTTTGTCAAAAGGGCAGGTTTCAAAAAGCAGGAACAAATCCCCTTAGGAATACTTAGAGGCTGTATAAACTGTCTTTCATACTATTCAACCTTTTACTCACAAAGGGCTCTTTTAAACTCCAAGTATCACGCCAACTGCATCAAAGAGAGTATGAAACAATACCTTCTGTCAGTCACTTCCTTGCAATGATTGCAGGGACCCCCCATTATGAGCTGCATGTTTGAAAATAAGCCTGCAGAGAGAATGTCACTTATGTAGGTCCTAAAAAGGAACTTCCTAATAAATTGAAATTTATATTATTTGGGTCATATTTATTCCTAAATCGGTGAAGCCACATGATATATTAATATGGAAAAATATGGCAAAAATCCAAAGGACACTTATTGCTCCAATTTCCTAATTCAAAACTCTTTTTGTCTTAAATAATCCATGTAAATCTCTAGTTTCATTTGCGCTTCTGGGTCACCATCCCATACCTTTTCTACTCCTCTACAAATTTGAGATTTTTTATCCTATTTTATGTAGATATAAAGTTTATTGTCTGTAAAAATAAAAACAATTACTTGGGAGGGGATCTCAATATTAGAAAAGAATGTGAAGGGAGATAAAATTCTCTTTGGGTTAGGGAAAGCTACTACATACCTTCTCTTTTAAATTGATTAAGCACAGAAGAAAAAAAAAAGATGGATATATAAAAGCCATCCCTCAGATATTGTGTTCTTCTTGTGTTCACCTAGAACAACATCAATTTTACTTGTTTTAATTAACTTTCTTGTCAGATTAAGGAGAATCTGAAGTATCTCCAAGCTATGATTGAGGATTCTTTTTTGTACATAGCAGGATCATGACTGAGACGGACTTTCAGTTGAAAGCAGAATAATATGTACAAATCAAGTTATGAAGTCAGAATGATTAAGGCTAATGTGGGGAGTGGTGTGCGGGGAACAGTTTAGGATAGAGTACAAAAGGATTATAACGTGGGCAAAGCGGAAAGTGATCTATGAGAATTTTTAAACTTGAGCCCAATGACTGAGATCAGATTTTAGCTCAATAGTTTGTGTGAGTTATAACCATTAAATGCTTTGCAATGAGGTATACTGTGTTGCTAGGGATCTATAAATATGACATATGAACAGATCGGAATTATTATACTTGCAACTTTGACTAAAATTTTTGAAAATAATTTTTGAAATCATCAAAGCCAGAAACAAACAAACAAACAAAACAAAACAAAAAAACTGAATCTCAATTAATGTATGGAATCAGACCATTTAATGGAGTTTCTAAGTCAATAATAGCTTTGTTTGGAGTGAAGTACAAACACCCAAGACTTGAGATTGTCTGTAAAGATCACATAAGATTAAGGCATTTACTCTATCTCTACAACTGACTACAGTCAACATAGAAAAGAGAAACACCTACATAGAAGACAAAACAAAACAAAAATAATATCTTTTAACAACTGTTATATAAAAGTATATAAAAGCAAAAAGTAAAAGCATAGTTGCCAAGAAACTAACCTTATTTTGATCAGGCATTCTAAAGAACATTCTAAAGACACTCGGTAGTTTACTCCTCCTATATTCATCCAATATAGGTCAAATTGCAGCACTACATTAGAAATTATTTCCTGATCATTCTAACTAATCCTACTTAGATGTGGCACTATCCAGATTATATTGAATTTTATTTTTAATTCATCATGCTTAAATGAACCATCAGTGTCATATTTCAAAATATTTAGATGTAGTCAGCAAACTTACTTATACGCAGATGTTTTAGTTGTGAATAAATTATCCTGATGGAAAAAAATATAAATTCTATGTATGTGATACTAGTTATATTTTTGCGTAGTAATTATTCATTATTTTTATTCATATATTTAGAAATTCAATCCAAAATATTTATTAGACAGCTATAATATTACAAACACTCTCTACAAGCTGGTACAAAAGAGAAATTGTCCTTGATTCCTATGGAATTTATGTATAAAGTGCATAACCTAGACAAAAAGAGATGTATACAAAATGCACTTTTTGAAATAGCTGTATTAAAAAATGTACTTTCATGCAAGTGGCAATGGAAAATTGTCTCTTGAAAATATACATCCATTGTTCCTAAAATGTCTTGGCTTTGTGTAAATTACCCTGAATATGCTGTTCTAAATAATATGTCCAAAGAAGCTGAGAAAGGAAATATCAATAGGACTATAAAAAAATAGGATGAGGCCACCCTGCAATATGGACCTTAACTTTAGCCCTCAGGTAGAGTTGTTAAATTTAACAAATAAAATACAGTATATCCAGCTAATTTGAATTTGACATAAACAGTTGTTTAATATAATTATGTCCCACAAATTACACAGGGAACACCTATGTGAAAGAAATTTTTTAATCTGATATTCAAAATTTAAATGAGTGTCCTGTAGTTTATCTAGCTAACTTACCCTCCAGCATTTCCAAACTAAACTCACTGAACAAATCATATAACATCTGGATCCACTTTAGAAATCCAAGTGGCTTTTTTTTGTTTTTGTTTTTAAATTTTTGTATTGATCTTTACCTTGGTCCAGGGCATTAATCCAACTATAGAAGGATATATTAGCAATGTACAGGCTTTTCCTTGGGCCACAAAGAAATCTAGGGAAATTGTATCATCCATTACAATCACTGAGCAGAGAATTGAGATTAACCTGAATGACTTCCTTGGTCAAGGTGAGATAATTAATCATTTCAGCCAAAGAAAGGAAGAGATTTCTTACATTTATTTTATTTTATTTTACTTTATTTTATTTTTTAACAGAAATTCTCCTATGGTAGGAATAACTGCTGGCAGAATGCACATTTAAAAAAAAAAAGTCATTATCATTTCAGGAACCTTCCTAGAGTAACTAAAAGTAGTACCATTTTGGAGAGATCTCCATACTCATCTGAGATTCTACGGTGATGTTTCTTTCAACTTGTAAGGTCTCTTATGACCACTCTTAAGGTGAAAGTTACCATGTTTTTAGGAAGAAGTTTACCTGTTTCCATATAAGAAATACAGGCACAGCAGTATTCATGCTACCCCTGAAATGAAAAAGTTGATCTCAATTTTTGAGAATCTTCCAAAGTGTTAACTAAACATTCAGGCATCACAACTCATCCAAAAAAACCTTCTAGAAAGATGGCAGATTTTAGGGTTCCCAGTTTAATTTTAATAATTAGTCTAGTTCTTGGTTTTAAAAGGAAAGTACAACCCATCTTGTTTTTCTACATACTCAGCTAGGTGATATTTGTTTGCCCAATGGGCTGACATACAGAAGAATGATTTGACAAATGTTTGGGTAGAGGAGTAAGAACTGGAGCCATCAATTTTATTTCCAAAAATCTTCTTGGGAAGATTAGGGGAACCATGATCAAGTGCTGATCAGAGCCATCTGGCAAATGATAGGAAACTTAGTGGCCATTTAAATTTAAGTTTCAGGAAGCATATTGGAGAAATTGCTCCAGTATGTTTTCCCTAATGAGGAAGGGGCAACACTGAAATACAAAGAACATAATGGGCCCTTCTTTGTAACTCCCAGGTTCTGAGGGATTGTCTTCCCACTGATAGGATCATTCTTACTCGACAATCATGAAATTGATTTGTCTCATGCAAATAGTTAACATTTTACCTTTTCCCCCAATCATCCCCTACTTTCATCTAGACCTTTAGTTAGGAGCAATTAAAATTATTTGAAAGGGCATTTTCAAAAAACTATAGAGATCCATTATGGCCAATGTAGGAGAAGAATGTTGTAAGAAGTACATTGAAACAAAATGTTATATTTAGGACCTAAAACCATGCCAATCTAATATAACAATCAAGAAATAGAATCAGAATAATGTTTGGGTCTTCTAGGTCCCTTTTTGGCCAGGCTGCCACCAGTAATATGCAGTACCCAGGCAAGTTTGGGGTTAAGGGAAAGATAAATTATGCCTTCACTGACCATGGTAAAATCCCAAATTTTCAAAATTGGTTGATATAACTCATCTACTCTTGTTCTGATAATTTTCTAGGAAGAGGCCTAGAAATTATTTATTTCTGTGCAAATCTAAATTAAATGAATAAACAGCATTATTTGGATATGTAGACAATGAAAGAAGTAAAGGAGTCCAAATGAGAAATCATTTTAGTTGACTTGAGATTGTAAAAAGCATGAAAGCTTCTTTGAAAACTGTGACTGCCCATCAAATGTTGAGTAGTTTTTGCAATTAAAGATATATCCTTGTAAGAATGAAAATGGTAAAGATTGCTGAAAATGTATGACTCATTAGTTTCAAGGGCTATAATAATGCATTGGAGTGTCAGATCAGACTAGAATCATAACATTATAATTTCAAAATGGACCTACATCAGGGTAAGATAGCAGAATAGGAAGGTCCTAAGATTACCTTTTCCCAGGGATTCAACTAGATAACATCCACATCTGCCAGGAATGGGCAGCAATCCCTGTACTGACAGATGAAAGATTAGTTCAAATTTTGCTATGAAAGAGAGAAGGCAAGGAGGTCAAGGCTCAGAGACAAAGACCATTTGCTCTTCTTTGCTCCCACTTTTTGGTCCTTCAGGATAATCACAAATCCTTATCACTGTTTCTCAAGCAGATGATGTGTGACAAGGGGTCTTAGGAGGATCTGCTTACAGGAAAGATAAGATATGCTAATATGTGTGTTCTCCTAACCATAGCCTAAGGTACAATGTATACATCTCTTAGATCACAGGGGGCTGTTTGGTCTAAAACAAGCTTTGGAAAGGCAACTCCCTGTGGTATTCCAATGACAGAGTGGTCAAGCAGGCCTCAGCATTCCAAAGGCCCAGCCCTTCTCCAAAACCTTCCTTTGCCCCCAGAGACCTCTGTGTTACATTTTAGCGAGTAATGGTATTATGGCTGAGTTCATGCTCTACATTAACCCTAACACACAACAATGTAAATAACTTAGAAAATGACCCCAAAACTGGCAGAACAGACTCTCCACAGATAAATATGGAGAAGAAGGTAGAAAGGTAAGACACAGTTAGGGGTTAAACATACCTGTGAAAATGTCTTCAGGAGGCATGCCACAGGTGCAGAGAGGGGAGACAAATAGACCTTCACACCAAGCATCCCAGGCACAGGGAATCCACACAGGGAAGATGACTCCACATAACACTTGATTTTGAGAAGCACGGAGGCCTAATGTCATGAGTTATTACAATCAGTTGGGCTTGACATCTCTTACTTTAGAAGTCAGTGGGCTCTGCTCTGTGAGAACCAGGAAGGTGATAGGAAACTGAGTCCCTGCCCTTAAAAAGAGAGTACAACAAACAGCGCCATGGAAATACAGTATTGAAGCAATAGTTTGAAAACATTTAGGATATACTGGAGAGAAATTCCTTTACTAATCTCAGAGCCTGTGCTGGAGGGGCAGGAATCATTGGGAGAATTCTGTAATGGCAAAAAAGCTGGTGGGCACCATTTCTCCCCCCCCCCACTGCCCCACCTAAACACACTAACACCTGCTTGAACCAACACAACATGAACTACCTAATTTGCCAAAAGTGCACCTCATCCCTGTGTTCTCCTGTGGACACAACTCCTCCAGCCAGGCCTAAGCTCCAGGTCTCCTTCAGTAGCAGATCTGAATGGACCTTGCTGGCACTATGTGTCCCACCCCTGCATTCTTCTGCAGACTGACTCCCTCCAGTATTGCTACAAGAGTTTTCTAATGCAGCTTCCCTATCACAGCAGACCTGTACAAACCTTGCTATTGCCACTCTTGTATTCTCCTGCAGACCTGCCCCCTCCAATATTCCTTCACCAGAGCCCATACAAAGCAGTGCTGCAAGCCTGACAATGTGAAAACCACCCCAACAGGGACCACAACCACTTCAAAGTAACTCCTGCCCCAAGAAGAGAGAAAGATAACTACAAATACCAGTGGCACACATATGACACACATATGGAGACTTCAAGCTCCATCCGCCAATAAAAGCTTCTCAGGGGACAACACAGGGAAAGTGGCTTACAGTTCCATATTATCATTTCTGGCAAACACCTGATGTGACTCGACTCAAACCAAAAGTGGCTCCAGACTAGCACACTAACAACACAGGGAACAAATCCTGACCACAACAAGAAAAGAGAACCACTGCTAATGATTGGACTGAAAACACAGACACATCAGTAGGGTGCACACAACATAGACAGGAGACATCCCTAAAGGACTAGGTTCTGATGAACAGGGAACACTGCACTGCAGGGCAGTAAAGGACAATTTCATCATAAGACCACTATGTTCAAGAGCAGGATTAGCTGACTTTTCTAACATACAGAAACAGATACAGAGAGTTAGACAATGTGAGAAGATAGAGGAATACGTCCTAAATGAAAGAATGGAACAAAATCACAAGACAGCTAAATGAAATGGAGATAAGTAATATGCCTGATAGAGAAGTTAAAGTAATGATCATAAAGATACATACTTGACTTGATTAAAAAGTATAGGACCTCAGTAAGACCCTTAACAAAGAGATAGCAAGATAAAAAAGAACCAAGTATGGCACATGAGTATCTCAGTTGGTTAGGTATTTGCCTATAGCTCAGGTCATGATCCCAGGGTCCTGAGATCAAATCTCACTTCTGAGTCCCTGCTCAGTGGGAAGTCTGCTTCTCCCATTGCCCCTCCTTACTGCTCTCTCTCACTCTCAATTAAATAAAATCTTTTTTTTTTAAAGAAAAATAGCCAATCAGTGGTGAAGAATAATTGAAATTAAAAATACTTTAGATGAAATAATAGTAGACTAGAGGAGCAGATGACAGGATCAATGACTTGGAGGACAGAGTAATGAAATGTAATCAAGCTGAACAGGAGAGAAAAAAAATAGAAATGGAATTAGGGAAGTTAGGAACACTATCAAGTGTAAAAGCATTCATATTATAGCAATTCCCAGAAAGAAAAAAGGAAGAAAAGGGGCAGAGAATTTATTTAAGCAGATAAGAGCTGGAAACTTCCCAAATCAGGGGAAGTAAATAGAAATCAAGATTCAGGAGAAACAGAGGGGGCTCCCAACAAAATCAACCCAAAGAACTATACACCAAGACATGTTATAATTAAAATGGAAAAAAGTAGGAGCCCCTGGGTGGCTGAGTGGGTTAAGAGACAGAGTTATGGTTTTGGCTCAGGTTGTGATCTCAAGGTCTAGAGATCAAGCCCTACATTGAGCTCTATGCTCAGTATGAAGTCTACTTAAGATTCTCTCTTCCTCTCCGTCTGCTCCTGCTCTCTGTATATGCTTTCTCTCTCTTTCTATTTCTTTCAAAAAAACTTTAAAAAATTTCAAAAAGTAGTGAAAAAGAAAGAATTTTAAAAGCAGCAAGATAAAAGGAAATAGCTACATGCAAGGAAAGCCCATAAGGCTATCAGCTCATTTTTTAGCAGAAACTTTACTGTAAAGGCCAGAACAGAGTGGCATGATGTATTCAAAGTGCTGAAAATAAAAATAAAAATATTCAACCAAGAATACTCTATCCAGCAAGGCTATCATTCACAACAGAAGGAGAGATAGTTTCCCAGATAAACAGAAGTTAAAGGAATTTATGACCACTGCAAGAAATATTTACTAAAGGGAACTCTTTGAGTGGAAAGAAGACAGTAAGTAGGAGTAAGAAAAGTAGGAAGCAGAAAAGTAATAGAAATATGTATATCTGTAAAAATCAGTCAAGGGACTTACAAATTAAAAGGATGGAACATGATCCCATATGCCTAAAATGTGGGCAGGAAAGCAGTAAAGAACGGGTTCAAACTTAAGCAACCATCACTAAATATAGACTGCTATGTGCATAAGATGTTGTATAGAAACCTAATGGCAACCACAAATCAAAAACAGTAATAGATATGCAAAAAAGAAAGAGAAACAAACCCAAGTATATCACTAAAGAAAGCCAGCAAAGTGTGAGGAAAGAGAGCAAGAGAAGAAAGGAACAGAGATAAACTTAAAAAAAAAAATCATAAAACAAGTAAGCTATCCAGAAGTTCGTTCTTTCTTTCTTTCTTTCTTTCTTTATTTTCTTCCTTCCTTCCTTTTTTTTTTTTTTTTTAAGTGACTCTAGTCCAGTGGGGAGCCCAACACAGGGCTTGAACTCATGACCCTTGAGATCAAGACTTGAGATAAGATCAAGAGTTGGATGCTTAATTGACTGAGCCACCAGGTGCACCTCAATAATTACTTTTAATATAAGTCAACTAAATTCTCCAATCAAAAGACGTAGGGTATCAGAATGGATAAAAATGAAGACCCATCTATATGCCGCTTTCAAGAGAATCATTTCAGACCTAAAGACATGCAGATTGAAAGTGAAGGGATGGAACAGTGTCTATCATGTAAATGGAAGTGAAAAGAAGGCTGGGGTAATAATACTTATAATGAAGAAAATAGACTTGAAAACGAAGATTGTAAAAAGACAAAAACAAGGATACTATATAATCATACAGGGAACAATCCAACAAGGAGATAAATTATAAATATAAATTATAAATATTTATGAATCCAACCAAGGAACACCTAAATATATAAAAACAACTAATAACAAACATAAAGGAAGTAATTGATAGTAAGATAATAATAGTGAGGAAATCTAACAGTCCACTTACATCAATGGATAGATCACTGAAACAGAAAACCAACAGAGTGGTTTTGAATGACGTGTTGGATAAGATGGATCTAACAGACATACTCAGAACATTCCATTCTGAAACAGCAGAATACACATTCTTTTCAAGTGCACATGGAACATTCTCCAGAAGAGATCATATGTTAGGTACTAAAACGAATGTCAAGAAGTTAAAAAAAAAAAAAATCAAAGTCATATTATACGTCTTTTCCAAACACCATGTTATGAAAATAGAAATCAACCACAATAAAAAAAAAATCTGGAAAAAAACCACAAATGCATGGTGGTTAAATAACACAGTACTAAGCAATGAATGGGTCAACCAAGAAATCAAAGAAGAAAAAAAAAAGTACATGGAGACAAATGAAAACAAAATAAATTTCAATGATCCAAAATCTTTGGAATGCAGCAAAGGCTGTTCTAAGATGGAATTTTTTTTCAAAATATTTTATTTATTTATTTATTTGAGAGAGAAAACATGAGCAGGGACCAGTGGTAGAGGGAGAAGCAGACTCCCTACTGAGCAGGGAGCCTGACATGGGGCTTGACCTCATGACCCTGAGATCGTGACCAGAGACAAAGTCAGAGACTTAGCTAACTCAGCCACCTATGCATCCTATAAGACAGAATTTGATAGCAATTAGAGACCTACCTCAGGAAAGAAGAAAAATCTCAAATAAACAACTTAACCTTACACCTAAAAAAATTAGTAAACAAGAAAAAATAAGCCCCAAATTAGGATAAGAAATAAAGACTCTAGAAGAAATTTAAAAAATGGAAACAAACAAAAAACAGAGCAGATCAATAAAACTAGGAGTTGTCCTTTGAAAAGATCGAAAAAATTGATAAACATGTAGCCAGATTCATCAAAAGATAGATAGATAGAACTCAAACAAAATCAGAAATGAAAGAGAAACTACAGTAACCCCAGAGAAAATATAAAGTATTATAAGAGAATATTATGAGAAATTATATGCCAAAAATTTGGACAATCTAGAAGAAATACATAATTCCTAAAAACATATACTTTCCCAAAACTGAAGTGGAAATAAATAGAATTTTTAAAATTAATTAATTTATTTTTTAGAGAGACAAAGAGAGGGAGTGGGAGGAGTGGCAGAGAGAAAGGGAGAGAATCTCAAGTACACTTCCCACTGACCACAGAACCTGATGTGATCCTGAGCTCATGACCTGAGCCAAAATCCAGGTGCCCAGGAAGAAACAGAAAATTTAAACAGACCATTTGCCAGCAATAAAATTAAATCAATAGTCCAAAATCTCCCAAAAAACAAAAGTCCAGGACCAAGCGTCTTAACAATTAAATTTTACCAACTGTTTAAAGGAGTGTTAATAATACCTATTCTTATCAAACTTTTCCACACCACAGAGTAAAAGAAAAAGGAAATCTTCCAGATTCATTCTATGAGGTCAGGATTACTCCAATACCAAGACCAGGTAAAGACATGATAAGAAAAATAGAACTACAAACCCATATCTCTGATAAACTTAGTTGTAAAAATCCTCAACAAATATTAGCAAATCAAATTTGACAATACATTAAAAAAAATCATTCATCATGATCAAGTGGGATTTATTCCTGGGATGCAAGTATGGTTCAATATTCACAAATCAATTAACATGATACATCACACCAACAAAAGAAAGGATACAAACCATATGATCATTTCAATAGATGCACAGAAAGCATCTGACAAAGCATAACATTCATTATAATAAAAATCTTCAACAAAGTAGGCTTAAAAGAAATATATCTCAACATAATAAGGACATATATGAAAAACCCACAGCTAACATTATACTCAATGGTGCAAAACTGAGAAATTTTCCCCTTAAATCATGTACATGTCAAGGATGTCTACTCTCACTGCTTTTATTCAACATAACCCTGGAAGTCCTAGCCACAGTAAATAGACAGGAAAAATAAATAAAAGGCATACAAATTGGTAAAGAATTAAAACTTTCACTATTTGCAGATGTCATGATACCTTATATACCTTATATATATATGACTTTACCAAAACACTACTAGAACTGATAAATGAATTCAATAAAGTTACAGGATACCCAGAATTCAGCAGTGTTTCTATACAGTAACAAAAAAGCCACAGAAAGTGAAATTAAAAAAAAAAAACAACACATCATTTACAATTGTACCAAAAGTAATAAAATACCAAGAAATAAACAAAGAGGTGAAAGATCTGTACTCTAAAAACATTAAAACATTGATAAAAGAAATTAAAGATGACACAAATAGATGGAAAGATAGTCAATGCTCATGGACTGGAAGAACAAATATTATTAAAACAGCCATACTAATGCAATCCTTATCAAAATATAAACAATGTTTTTCACAGAACTAGAACAAATAATCCTAAAATTGTACAGACCCACAAAAGACTCTGAATAGCCACATCAATCTTGAAAAAGAACAAAACTGGAGGTATTACAATCCAGGATTTCAAGCTACACTACAAAGTGGTGGTAATTAAGACAGTATGGTACTGGCACAAAAATAGAAGCATAGATCACTGTGAGAGAATAGAAAGCCAAGAAACATACTCCCAATTTATATGGTTAATTAATCTTCAAAACAGGAGTCAAGAATATGGAATGGGAAAAAGATAGTCTTTTCAACAAATTGTGTTGGGAAAACTGGAGAGTTATATGCAAAAGAATTATACAAAATAACTTCTTTATACCATATACAAAAGCAAACTCAAAATAATTTAAGGATCTAAATGTGAGACCTGAAATAATAAAAATCCTAGAACTGGGTATAGGCAGTAACTTCCCTGACATTGGCCATAGCAACATTTTTCTTGATATGTCTCCAGAGGTAAGAGAAACAAAAGCAAAAATAAGCAATTTGGAATACATCAGAATAAAAAACTTCTATACAGCAAAGGAAACAAACAACAAAACTGAAAGACAAAAGATTGAATGGAATATATTTGCAAATGATATATGCAATAAAGTGTTAATATCCAAAATATATAAAGAACTTATACAATGCAACAT
Organism: Mellivora capensis; assembly: GCA_004024625.1. Lineage (NCBI taxonomy): Eukaryota > Metazoa > Chordata > Mammalia > Carnivora > Mustelidae > Mellivora > Mellivora capensis. The sequence goes on from PISX010015763.1 coordinate 33,842, forward strand.
CAAACAAAACAAAACAAAACCAATCCTACCAAAAAATGAGAAAGTATGAAAGACATTTCTCCAAAGAAGGCATACAGACAGATGGCCAACACATGTGAAAAGATGCTCAACCTCACTGATTATCAGGGAAATAAATGCATATTAAAACCACAATGGGATATTACTTGATGCCTGTCAGAATGGCTAAAATAAAAAACACAAGAAACAGCAAGCATTGGTGAGGTTGTGGAGAAAAAGGAATTCTCATTTACCTTTGGTGGAAATGCCAATTGATGCAGTCACTGTAGAAAACAGAATGGAGGTTTCTCAAAAATTAAAAATTTTTTAAAATTTTAAAATTTTAAAAATTACTGGGAATTTACCCAAAGAATATGAAAACACTAATTCAAAAAGATATATGCACCCCTATGTTTACTGAGGCTTTACTTACAATATTCAACTTATGACAGCAGCCTAAGTGCCCATCAATAGCTGAATGGATAAAGAAGTGATATATATGTACAATTAAATATCACTCAACCATAAAAAAGAAAGAAATTTTGCCATTTGCAACAACATGGATGGATCTACAGAATATAATGTTAAATAAGTCGGTCAGAGGAGGACAAATATGGTATGATTTCAATTGTGTGCAGAATTTAAGAAACAAAACAAATAAAGCAAAATTGAGACAAACTAAAAACCAGACACTTAACTATAGAGAACAAACTGATGGTTATCAGAGGGGAGGGGTAGAAGAATGGGTGAAATAGGTGAAGGGGTTTAGGAGTCCACTTGTCTTGATGAGCACTGAGTAATGTACGTAATTGTTGAATCACTATATTGTACACCTGAAGCTAACATAACACTGTATGTCAACCACAGTGGAATTAAAATAAAACAATAACAAAAAATGTGTCTACATCAATGATCTTCAAGAAGAGGTCAAGTTCTGATGAAGTTTATCTGCCATGAGTGTAAAGAGGCCCTATCCCTCACAATATGGCTTCCTGAATTTGTCTTATACTTCTGCAAAATGGCAACCCACAGGAAAACAAGAAACTTAGTCAATATTATCTAAGTAATTCTTACAGTTAGCCCTCCACCCTGAAAAACTTAAGAACTATTTAACCAGATATAAAATTAAATATTATCATAACAATGTAGCAGCAAATATGCCAGATTAAGTTGGAGTCTTCAAACAAGTCAATTTCTGGCAGGAGTGCCAATTCTTGAATGCAATGGTAGATCCATCATCAAAACCAGTCCTGTGTGTGTGTGTGTGTGTGTGTGTGTGTACGCGTCCAATCTATGAGGGTGGATCTGTTTCTATGTTTCATACAGTGGTGGATAAAAACAGTAGTGTAGCCATCTAAGTAATATAGGTTCAATCCTTAACTTCTGACCAATGTGATAACAGAGAATGGGCTCATGTTTGGGAGTGGATAAGAGTAACAGATGGTTATATTAGCAGCCACAATTTGTTTCCAGTTTGCAGTCCCAAACACAGGTAACTTTAATCTACCAGGCAATCTCTAGCTTTCCAAAAGGCAGACCAAGCAGTTAAAAAAGTATCTACCGGCCAAAAGTCAGTAAAAATATAACAAGTTTTTCAAGGGGTAATTTTTAGAGCTATGAAAAATGGTTTTGAGTTCTGTCCACCATGGAGAGTAATCATATTCATTTTATTTTCCACAGAACTGCCCCTGAGGTTAAATATCCACAGCAGCCTAGTGGACAAAATCAGGTTTCAATTTAAGCAAACTAGCAGTGCATCAGAGAGGCATTTAAGGAACTTCTGTGAATCAAGAGATCCTTTGATTAAACAGCTTTGCTTCCTGTAGTATAAAAATTTCTCCAAAGGGATAGCCATTTTTTTTTTTTTAACATGTGAAGCCAATGCTACTGGGCTGCTCACTATTCTACCAAATAAACTTTTGATGATTTCTGTCTATGGAAAACTTTATATGAAGCAAGAAGATGACAGACATGATGCTTTCAGTTTTGAGAGTCCCTTGACTGAACAGCTATAACATATTGCTTTCTCACTGGTGTTCAGGGTTTGTGTCTTTTGGGTGACTTGGGATTGGATCACACAGTAATTTCTTTGAGGACACCACCTTATTCTGGGACATTTGCTGCCACATTGTCATGACAACCTTTGTTGAATTTTCTCCTGGTCATTATACACAAGGAAGGTACGTTTTTTAGAATGAAGGGCTGACCATAAGAATTATTTAGATTCTTTTGTATCAGTTTCTCATTCTCTTCTGGGTCACATTTTTGTCAGAAGTATAGACTCAGTGCTTCATCAGTGATTTCAAATAAGAGTTTTTCTGTCACAGGAAACTGTCCTGAGAGGATCAAAGCTCTCTGGCAAGTACCCATTAACAATACTCTGAAATTTTTTTAGTGTCACTTCCAAATGGATCCAAATTTGGAATGTTAGACCGTAGAAGGCTTTGAACCAGAAATTGTCCATGATGTTGCTATTTTTCTTTTTACATGTACTATGTACTGTGATTTCATGCCATGTTAATCAAAATTTATTTTCATTTAACAAATAGGAAACACATAATTCAACTTACATTTTAAAAAAGAAAAAAGTTATCTTTTAAGATACTAAACAAATTACAAGAATAATTTTCACTTTAGTAAAGCAGGACTCAGAAGGAGTCTTTAATGCACCTAAATCTACAACTTTTGCCTCTGGGTTTAAATAATGAATGCAGAAATCTTGGCATACAAGCATGGATTAAGTATTTCTCTGCTTTTCTCAGAAATAAAAAGAGAAACAGAGAGGAGACATATATGCCAGGCAAATGCCCCTTTACTTTAATCAAGAATCCTTACAGAAAGACTGAAGAAATACTCCAGTACTATCACATTAATATTAGTCTAATGTAGAGCAAATTAAAATAAGTGGAAAAGTAAAAAATCTATATGGTCAGAAGTTTTCTAAGAAATAAATCGGTATTTTTAAAGTAAGGGTTTCATTTATCTCTCAACTACTCCAAAAAGACAGACTGTTTTAAAAGTGATATGTATTAAAAGAAATATGTCTGCAAAATATATTCAAAGACCAGGATAGGAGGTTAAATGACTATATATCCATGATCTTAGGATGCCCTCATGCTGCCACTGAATCAATTGCAATGTATACATTTCTATTTCAGAAGACAACATCCCAAATTTATGAACAAAAAAACAATTCACTTGAATAAAACTATTTCATGTCTTCATTGATGAATTTTATCTTAATTTTTCAAATTTCAATATATGTTCAGTTTTTTTTTCCATGGCTACATAGATCTACAATAAACATTTTCCTTTTTTTTTAAGATTTTATTTATTTATTTGACAGACAGAGATCGCAAGTAGGCAGAGAGGCAGGCAGAGAGAGAGGAGGAAGCAGGCTCCCTGCCGCGCAGAGAGCCTGATGCGGGGCTCGATCCCAGGACCCTGAGATCATGACCTGAGCTGAAGGCAGAGGCTTTTAACCCACTGAGCCACCCAGGTGCCCCAAACATTGTTTTTCTTAATGTTGGTCAAAATATTAGTAATTATTATACAAATATACTGTTATAATCTTTGTTAGAGGCAACCAAATTGAATATTGATTCTGGGATTATACTATCGAAGTACAAATTGTTTTTCCTTCTTTACTTTAGACAATATTTTTTATCTCTTTGTGCCTGAGTTTCTTCATCTATAAACTAGGATAATAATGATTCCTTTCTTTTTTTTTAAGATTTTATTTATTTATTTGACAGACAGAGATCACAAGTAGGCGAGAAGCCCGCAGAGAGGGGGGGGAAGCAGACCCGATTTGGGGCTCCATCCAAGGATCCTGGGACCAGGACCCGAGCAGAAGGCAGAGGCTTTTACCCACTGAGCCAGCCAGGTGCCCCTGATGATACTTTTCTTAAAAGTGTATGTTAGGGGGCGCCTGGGTGGCTCAGTGGGTTAAACCTCTGCCTTGGGCTCGGATCATGATCTCAAGCCCTGCATTGGACTCTCTGCTCAGCGGGGAGCCTGCTTCCCCCTCTTTCTCTGCCTGCCTCTCTGCCTACTTGTGATCTCTCTCTCTGTCAAATAAATAAATAAAAATCTTTAAAAAAAAGTATATGTTAAGTATTGATTTTGTTTCATTAAAAGTTCATTGTAATTATTTTATTTCCTGAAGAACTTTGTCTAGTTCGTAATTATTAGAAATGAAATCAATTTTCTCCAACTGTGTGTATAGCAGTAACTCTTTGTTCTTTTTATTTAATCATGAGGATTAAAAATTATAATGTATAACTCTTTAGGTTCTTTGAGAAGAGATTTAGATTGATGATTCATTTAATCTCCCAGAGGGCATAGCACAGCACTGGATTCATTTGTTGGATTTCAAGAAATCTTTGAAATTTACTTTACAGATCTTCCTCAGCTTATGATGGAGTCACATCCCAATAAACCCATCATAAGTTGAGAATATCATTGAGTCAAAAATACATTTAATACACCCAACTACAGAACACTGTACCTTAGCCTAGCCTACCATAAATGTGCTCAGAACACTTTTTATTAGCATACAGTTGGGCAAAATCATCTGACATAAGGCCAATTTTATAGTATTAAATACTTCATGTAATTTGTTGAATAATGTACTAAAAGTGAAAAACAGAATGGTTGTACAGATACAGAATGATTCTAAGTGAACCCGTTGTTTACCCTCATGATCTCATGGCTACTAGGGGCTTTGGTTTCCTGATTTAGGAGAAAATAATTGAGAGTATTGTATTACCTTTTGCTAGCCCTAGAAAAGATCCTAACTGAAAATTCCAAGTAAAATTTCTACCAAATCTGAATTGTTTTCATACCATTATAAAGTCAGAGCCTCTGACTTTACTTTGTCTATAAAGACAGAGCCCCTAAAAGGAACATAATTGTAATAGATCCCCTCCAGAGGAGTTTTGTCATCCAGGACTCTCACCACAGATGAGGAGACTAGAATTCTACACAATACCTAGACAAACTTTGTCACAAGCTATCATACTACCTATCTATTCTAAGGACCTGTTCATCTTTCCTAAAACTTAGTTACTCTCATCTGAGAGGCCTACATACCTCTCCTTTTCCCTTTTTCAAAAAAATTTTTACTTATCTATTTGTTTGAGATAGAACAACAGATAGAATGAACAGGGTGGAGAAGCAGGCTCCCTAATGAGCTGGAAGCCCCATGGGGGTCTCAATCCCAGGACCTAGAGACCATGACCTGAGCCAAAGGCTGATGCTTAACCAACTGAGCCACCCAGGTGCCGCTCTCCTTTTTCCTTATTAAGATGGTAATTAAGTCGGAATTCTAAGTCAACCTCAGGGAGTTACTCATTTTCTCCTGGGCATCTCCCATGTATATATGAGGTACACATGTTAATACATTTCTGTTTGCTTTTCTTTTGTTAATCCATCATTTATTACACAGAAGTCTCAGCTAAGAACTCAGAAAGGTAGAGGGAAAATTATTTTTCCTCCCTTACATTGGCATGTGTGCTTTCATTCTTGCTGTCCAGTCCCAATGTATTTCCCACACTTATAACCAGAGATATCATAACTCATATCTCCCCTTTCACTAAGAATCTCTAATAGCCTCTTATAAACCTAGAATTGAACATCTCTATTATATCCCTCAAAGTTCTAAATGATCTGGCATTAATCTCCCCTCTGACCTGATCTACCTGGCATACCACCCTAATGCTTGTGGCTTTTCCAGCCACACAGGCCATCTTGTTGTACACAGTCTTGCCAGTTCCTTATCCAACTTAAGGCCTTTACATTAGTTATATCTTCCCTTCTCATGTTAGAATTTCAGATGGCTCACTTGTATGCCATCTTTGTCAAAATCTCAGTGTAACTTCTTCAAAGAGATCTTCAGTGATAACTCTATAAAATAGCATCCCACCTCCACCAGCCTCTGCTTTGTTTTTTACTAGTATTTAGCAATAGTTTATATTATTCTGTTTGATATCTTGTTTCCTTACTTATGGGTTGTGTCCTCCACCAGACCATACCTGATGTGAGTAAGGCCTTTTGTTTATTACACTATTGCTGGTACCTAAAAGAGTAATTGCCACGTGGGAAGTAAATGATAATTGTTTTAAGAATAACTTATTTGCCAATTTTAAAATCACTATTGAAATCTATGGAAATTTTTACAGATGGAATACATTTATAACCAACTTTTATCACAAGAAATAATGTACTTAAAATATAACATTACAGCTCCCCCCCAAAAATTGGGGCTCTAGACAGTTCAGGGAAAAATACATGAAAGTGGTTCTGCAGTGTATAATATGATTTTTCTCACTTATAATAAAACTAATCAAAATTAAAACTATATGAGATACCATTTTTTTATCTATTACCATGGCAAAAATCCAAGTTTGACAACAGCCACTTGAGGAACTGTGAGGAATAAAAATATTCATACATCAGTGCTAAAAATGCAAAATGATTTAATCCTTATGAAAGGAAATCTCATATTTAAATTTGTTTATGCTTAAATACTTTGACCTAGCAATCTCCTTCTAGAAAATCTATCTCAAAGATATAATGACAAAATTATTAAATGCTTATACAGATGTTTGTTAGCATAGACACTATTTGTAATAGCTACAGAACAGCAATAGTCCAAATGTTCTTTAATAGAGGATGGGTCACATGCTTGTGATATACTCCTCACAATAGAGGATATAGCCATAAAACAAGAAGAAATATTTATATACTCTGTTAGGGAATAAACAACAGACTATTTCATTAAATGATGAGAAGAAACACAAAGAAAATTTTATGGTGAGCTATCATTAATCTAAGAAAGGTTATAAATACCAGTTGATTACATGTAAGAATTTAGAAAGGTAAATCATGGAATAAAATATAGTGAATTGGGCAAAGATACTATGATGGATGCTAGGCATCTTTATAGTTTTTTAAAATATTTATAGCTTTTTTTTTCCTTTAACATTTTATACAAATATAAGACTAAATTAAGTTTAAGGTAAAATGACTAAAAATTGAACACAAAATGTTACCCTACCCATATATACAGTTGGGGATATAATCACACAGAGGAACACTTCCAAGTTATCTTAAAACATTCTAATTTGATTCTATACACTAATTAAATATATCCTAGGAACAGAATGAACTGTAAAAATAATATTAACTATTTAGAATAGGCATATTTTTGTGGTTGTCTTGGAATCATTATTCTGATATTGGCAAAGCATGTATTATTTATTAAAAATTAGTAATTATGTTGCTGTTATTAATAGTCAAGTTTTTTTTTACATGAGAAAAAGAAGATACCCATATACCATGTTATATAAATAAATACTTCTTAAAGGTAAAATTTTAAGGAAAAAAAGTATATCATAAACGTTAGGCACAATACAAAGATATAAATCCAACTCTCCATTAACTACTTAATTTCATAAGATTAAATAAAGGCATTTAAAACAGCATTATCTGAAACACTGACACATTTTCTTTTATTTTTCCTGTGAATAATTTTTATTTTTGTAATAACTACATTGTGATTCAATACAAAGTCATTTTCCAAAAGAAAGTTGTTGTTTTGACAAAATGATGTGTAAGTTGCTGGCAAATTGCTGCCATGAATATGAAGTCTCCTCAGAAAATTTACACAAGACTCAATCTTCTTGACAAATTTTAATTCATATATTCATAAAATGCATTCCTACTTTTACACTACTACATTCATTGGGGATATATTACACTTAAAACTTTAAATCATTATACCCAATTGCCATAAATCTTCTTCAGTTTCAGTCTTTAACCAAATATGTTTATTTTTGTAAATTATAAAATATTCCTTAAATTCCTATTCATAATTGTCTAAATGCAATCTTCACTTGAATATAGCCTCAATTCATATATCAAACATTACTTTACTTAATATAATTTTAACTTTAATTTGAGAACTTCTGACAAACTGGAATAATGTTGTAACCACCTTCTGATTTACAGCTAATTTCTCATGTCATGAGCAAAGCAAGGCTTCCAGGTTTTGTTTTTCCCTTATGGTTTATCTGTACTATTACCTATAACTACTTTCTTTTAGTATTTAACATTTTTTAAGCTTAGCTATAAAACTTATTATTCTCTTTATAACAAATATTGTGATATAAAGATGTTCTGTATGGAATATAACAATTAATGGGGTAAAATAATTATGTGCATTTTAACAATATTTGCAAAATAATAAAATTCGATTAACTTTTGTGTCATGAAACACAAGTTAATCGAATTTTATTATTTGTGTCATTTTTATTTGTGTCATATTTATTATTGTGTCATGAAACACAAAAGTTAATATGTGGAAATACTAATATAATAGCATTGGCTAATATTGGCTCTACACATTAGAGTAGAGGCTCTACACATTGGATCTATGCATTGCACTTGAAAAACAAAAGAAGAAAGTCTCATTCCACTGTAAGATGTGATCTCCTTTACTGATATACAAAGAAACAGGGAAATTTAACCTTGTATTATTTAGTGCAGATAATCAATTTTTTTTCTCATTTTAGATAGTTTTTTTCAGTATATGGAATAGAATTAGATTTAAGGACAATTCTTAGTAATTCTGTTAATATATAAAACCATCTAATATTTCCTCACCTCTGCAATTTGGTTGCTTGCTATTGTTTACTTTCAAAAATTTATCCCAACTAATGTGTAGGTGCATGTATGTGTGTGTATTTGAAATCTGAAATATTCAGTCCCATGATTGTTGTTCATCAAAAAGCATCCTTTTATTAGAAATTTAAGAGTTGATTTTGCTGATTGTTCAACTTTTCATAATTTATTTTGTTGATGAAGAATTTCAAACATGTCTTTGTAACTTAAAAGACATCATCTTGGACAATTAATTTTAAAAATTAAGTAATGTTAAATATATTTTATTTTATTTTAATAAAAATCTAATATTCATGATTATTTGAGATTAATTCCATACTTTTAAAAAAACGCCTTTATGTCTTATTCATAAAAAAATTTCTTTTTTTCAGACTAAAAAAGTGTAGCTTATGGACAAGTTTTGGTAGTATGAGGAGCTGAACTGAGCAGTTATAAAATCATGTTAATAAACAGTTATTAGGGACGCCTGGGTGGCTCAGTTGGTTAAGCGGCTGCCTTTGGCTCAGGTCATGATCCCAACGGCCTGGGAGTCTCATATTGGGCTCCTTGCTTGGCGGGGAGCCTGCTTCTCCCTCTGCCTCTGCCTACCACTCTGTCTGCCTGTGCTCGCTCTCTCTCTCTCCCTCTCTCGCTGACAAATAAATAAATTAAGAAAAATAAAACTTAAAAAAAAATAAACAGTTATTTAATTCTGACAAATATATAGTTGAGACATTACTGAACCTAATGCTTTAAAATTTTAAAATCAAGTTATCTATAAATCATTAAGTTAAAATTCTAGAGTAGGAAGGACCAGTTAAAATCCCCTATTTAATCATTCAACAGAAATGCATTATTCCCAATGAAATTTGTTAGGCCTTGGGGTTCCTCCGAATAAGAAATTTATGATTCAGTAGGATAGCAAGACGTTTACATAAAGCTGTTACAAAAATAAGACATAATGAATGTAAGGCACTAAAATATTATATTGGACTTATGAATTTCGTGTTTATCTATTGAAGATAAATAAAATAAAACAAAATTATTAATTATTAATTAATCTAATTATAATTTATGAATAAGGTGGATATTGAGTTGATAAAAACTGCCTCACATATCTCTGGGCATAAATATAGTGAGAATTCTGGCAAAAGAATAGATGAAAGAATGAAATGAAAAGAGGATGAATAAAGAGTTAAAGATATGAATAGCCAAGTTATACTAATTTGATCCTTGTTACATTGGAATGAAGATAAAAGTTAGGAAAACTTCAATAAGAAAGGGAATTAAGGTCAGATTGTGGAAACTTTTCTTTTCCCTCAGTATTAGGGGCAGGAATTTTATTTAATACAAGCAATGGGATCTCTTTTATTTTCGGAGTGTGAAAATAGAGTAAGTAAACATATTCTGGGAAAAAAAAGTGTGTAATGTATAGTAGGCATTGGAATTTAGAAGGGTATTGCAAAATTTAAGTCATAGCTAAGTAACAATGAAAGTTAGAGGTAATGTTGATGACTTAAAAAGTTTCAAGTATTTTTTTTATACGTGCATAAATTATCTTACTTAAGTTTCAGAATGGTATTATTAATAATAACAGTATAGTATTATTCCTATTTTACAGATCAGGAAGTTAATAAAATTAAGAAATTTCTCTAAAAATACTCAGTTAGTGAGAGTTGACCTGGGATTGAATCTAAGCAGTTTAAATCAAGAATACACAGGGTTATCAAAATGAAAGCCCAATGTTAGGGAGAATGACAATGAAAATTTAAAGGAAAGAAAGGTTGAGAAAACAGTTGAAAACACAGAAAACAATCATTCCTTAAAGATGATGATAGTCTCTTCGTCACTTAAAAGGTTTTCCCATCCTGAAAGTAGTGACCTGGAGAAGGTGACATTATACTCATTGTTCTTAAATTAACTTTTCAGGTCTGGTATTTAATAACTGAAGACATAATTGGAGTCCATGGTTACTAAAAAGTGCTGAGGCTATCAAATATCTCTTTTCTCTCTTGAACTGTAAGCCTGGTGAAGGTAAGAAGCAGATTTATCTTTCCCTTCACTTTTTTCATTGCTTTACATACTCTGTTATATAGTGTAAGTATAAGAACAAATTTGGATAAATGTATGCATCAAATACTCATGTGTGGAATAATACTAGTATGAATGCAAACAAGTATTTGTGCCTGTGCATGTGTATGGTATATAGTTAGACTTTTTATGATGTATGCAATTATAGATTGTCAAGATGAGTTATTATTATAGTTTAATTGAATAATGAGATGATACTTTACAGGTCAGATTTGATCAAGAGAAGTTCATATTGGTTGAGAAGATGAAAGCATTCATCCCTCTCCCATGTCCAATAGAGAAGTATAATAAACAGAGAAAGTCATCCAATATGTCTTAACGTTGTAATGGTGAGTGCTTTCATTCTGGACAAAGCCAGTCACAAACCACTTCCAGAACTTCCAATTCACCTATCATCTAGTCTTCCTTTTTTTCTAAATCATAAAGCAGCTAGATAACCCCATTTATGATTTGATCATAAATTGTGTTGATTCTGTCCTGGGAACATTTTCTTTCCTGGTGAGTGAATAAGACCTACAGCACAAACTGTAACGTTATGATTTCCCTCCTGAACTGTTTTCCAAGGTGATCTGTGAGTGTATTTGTATGATAGCAGCAGTCCACTTGGGTTTGCTCTCCTTCACTCAGTTTCTGGATTTTCCATGCTGGAGTTTGTTGCTCATAGAGAACTTCCCATTTTTTGAGGTGGGGGTTGAAGGCAAACAGTGTCAAAAAATTAGGCAGACAAGGAAATGAGTTTCCTAAACATGCAACTTTTTTCATGTTTTCTAAAGAGTGAATTCTGAAATCAGACTTCCTAAGATCAAATTATGCATTCATTGACACATTAGGGCATGTTGCTTAATTTTTTTCTAACTCAATTTCCTTGATGTTCAAATGGGTATACAAATATTTATCTTACAGATATGATGTATTATGCAAAACAATATGTAAAAATCTAATACACTGGTACTAATTAGTGCTTAGTACTGAGTGTATACCCAGTAGATGTTATCTCTTCTTAGGGAACCTTAAACCACATTAAATACACACACGTATAAACACACATACACACAAACACCACACATATTTTTAAGCAACTTGGATTAAGTGATTAATGACAATGGAAATTAAAACATATTTGTAATAGAAGGATAAAATAATAAATACTGATTTAAATTCATTGTTTGGCGGTAATAAAATGGAGATAATATTTAAAGAGTATCAATTATAACAACAAAGTTCTGAAATTGAGAATTTTTGGTAATTCATCTACTAAAAGCTCCTACATGTACTAACAATCACATATATGCAAATTAAAACCAAAGAAAATGATTCACTCAAGGAAATTTTTAACATATTGACAATATTCTAAGTGGTAATGAGGTGTAAATCAATGAGAACTTATTTGCACTATTGAAAGAAATGAAAACTGGCACAACTAAGTTGCAGAGCAATTTGGTAATACATGAAATGAAGGTTAGTGTATGTCATCAATGATTTCATTCCTAAGAAAGTGTCCAAGAAGAATGCTCCCACATCTACCTACACAGATATATGTAAAAACATTTATGTAAGTACTACTTATAAAAGGCAAATTTTAAAAATGAATAATATGTAGGCAAATCTTACTCTTGATAATATATAAATATGTGGTAAAAAGAATAGGAGATGCTTGTATATTGTGAAAATCAAATACAGGATGGAATTTTCTATGGGAGTAGATTCCAAAGGTTCCAAAGGATGTGACCAGAGAGTAGTACTCACAGAAAATACCAGTCATATTATTGTAATTTTATTTCTTCATCTGGGAGTTGGGTACATAGATATTTGTTGTACTGTTAATAGCTGCCTGTAGTCTTTCATTCTGCACTACATCTTAATGAAAATAAAAGAATGAGATTTCCTGAAAGGACATATATAAGGAATATAAAACATAACCTATGAATATTTAGGAGCTATTAAATTTAACAAGAGGAAAAAAGATACTTCAAGAATACAGCATAAGGGAGGGGAAGCAGTCAAGATGGCGGAGAAGTAGCAGCTGAGACTACAACAGGTAGCAGGAGATCAGCTAGATAGCTTATCAAACCATTGCAAACACCTACAAATCCAACGGGAGATCAAAGAGAGGAAGAACAGCAATTCTGGAAACAGAAAATCGGCCACTTTCTAGAAGGTAGGACTGGCGGAGAAGTGAATCGAAAGCAATGGGAGGATAGACCGCGGGGGAGGGGCCGGCTCCCGGCAAGTGGCGGAGCAACAGAGCACTAAATCGGGACTTTTAAAAGTCTGTTCCACGGAGGGACATAGCTCCAGAGGCTAAACCGGGGTGAAGCCCACACGGGGTCAGCGTGGCCCTAGGGCCCGCAGGGTCACAGAAGGATCGGGGCTGTCTGAGGGTCCCAGAGCTAGCAGGTATCGGAGCGGGAGGCTGGTCACAGAGACAGAGACGAGGAGTGAGCTCTCAGCTCAGGGTTACCTTGAACCGGTCGCAGGCTGGGTGAGCTCGGAGCACGGCCAGAGGCGAGGGAGACGGGAGTAGCCGGGGCTTTTCTCTGAGGAGTGGAGCCCCGAAATCTCAGCTCTTCCGGGCCGGAGACTGGGAGGCCGCCATTTTCATTCCTGTCCTCCAGAACTCTAAGGAAAGCGCTCAAGGAACAAAAGCTCCCGAAAGTGAAACCAAGCGGATTACTTAGCCTGGCCCCTGGTAAGGGCGGTGCAGCTCTGCCTCGGGCAAAGACACTTGAGAATCACTACAACAGGTCCCTCCCCCAGAAGATCAAAAGAAATCCAGCCAAGACCAAGTTCACTTAACAAGGAGAGCAGCAGAACTCCAGAGGAGAAGAAAGCAAAGCCCGGAATTCATGGCTTTCTCCCCATGATTCTTTAGTCTTGCAGTTAATTCAATTTTTTCTTTAAAGGGCATTTTCCTAGGGTCTTTGCCACCCTTTTAGTATTTTATTTGCTCCTTCATATAATCTTATCTGGAAAAAATGACAAGGCAGAAAAACTCACCACAAAAAAAAGAACAAGAGACAGAACCAAAGGCTAGGGACCTAATCAATACAGACATTGGGAATATGTCAGATCTAGAGTTCAGAATGACAATTCTCAAGGTTCTAGCCGGGCTTGAAAAAGGCATGGAAGATATTAGAGAAACCCTCTCTGGAGATATAAAAGCCCTTTCTGGAGAAATAAAAGAACTAAAATCTAACCAAGTTGAAATAAAAAAAGCTACTAGTGAGGTGCAATAAAAAATGGAGGCTCTTACTGCTAGGATAAATGAGGCAGAAGAAAGAATTAGTGATATAGAAGACCAAATGACAGAGAATAAAGAAGCTGAACAAAAGAGGGACAAACAGCTACTGGAACACGAGGGGAGAATGTGAGAGATAAGTGACACCATAAGACGAAATAACATTAGAATAACTGGGATTCCAGAAGAAGAAGAAAGAGGGGAGCAGAAGGTATATTGGAGAGAATTATTGTAGAGAATTTCCCTAATATGGCAAAGGGAACAAGCATCAAAATCCAGGAGGTGCAGAGAACCGCCCTCAGAATCACCAAGAATAGGTCCACACCTCGTCACCTAATAGTAAAATTTACAAGTCTTAGCGACAAAGAGAAAATCCTGAAAGCAGCCCGGGAAAAGAAGTCTGTAACATACAATGGTAAAAGTATTAGATTGGCAGCAGACTTGTCTACAGAGACCTGGCAGGCCAGAAAGAACTGGCATGATATATTCAGAGCACTGAACGAGAAAAACATGCAGCCGAGAATACTATATCCAGCTAGGCTATCATTGAAAATAGAAGGAGAGATAAAAAGCTTCCAGGACAAACAAAAACTGAAAGAATTTGCAAACACCAAACCAGCT
>PISX010015764.1:0-48435 GCA_004024625.1 Mellivora capensis
AGGAAGAGGGAGGTGATAAGGTCCTACTTGTAAGGGTAACTGAGTCCAAGAGAACTAGCTCCATACAGCTGATCTTTGGGGCTTGACTCTGTCTGTATGGCTTTATTCCACCCTTGGCTCTCCCTCTCTGTTCCCTTTCAACCCTGGTCTCTTCAGATGAATTCCTCCTGAGATCCCAGCTGACTCCAGAATCAAACACACCCTTTTCCACTCAGGATAGAAACAGGCACTAGTGATCTTAACCATCCTGCTCAGACATGCCCAACCACAACCTGCATCACACTCCGCACATTTGACCAAAGAAACGACTGGAAGCATTAAAGAGAACAGCAGTCTCTAAAACTCCTGGCCAAGTATATTCAAGGAGGCATAAGCAATATTATTACACTTGAAGCAGAATATTTATTCATTTGTCTTGAGGAACAAGAACCTTAAGGTTTGCTGAAATGTGAGAAGTAGGCATAGAGGTAACAATAGTGTCTTATTATCACTGTCAGTAAGTCGAAAGGGGAGGGAGAAGAATGCTGAAGGTGGTGCTGGGTAACTCACATTTCAGACAGATGGACAGTTCCTAGAAATGTTTAGAGACCCCTCCATATTCAGCCGTCCGAAAGGATGAATACCCACCATTTGCATCAACTTGGATGGAACTGGAGAGGATTAGACTGAGTGAAATAAGTCAAGCTGAGAGAGTCAGTTATCCTATGGTATCACTCCTATGTGGAACATCAGGAATAGCGCAGAGGACCACAAGGGAAGGGAGGAAAAGCTGGGAAGAAATCAGGGACGGAGACAAACCATGAGAGACTCTGGACTCCAGGAAACAAACTAGGGTTTTCTGATGGGAGGGTGGTGGGGGATGGGGTAAATGGGGGATGGGCATTAAGGAGGCCATGTGTTGGGATGAGCACTGGGTGTTACACACAAATAATGAATTGTTGAACACTATGACAAAACTTATTATGTACTCTATGGTGGCTAACTGAACATCATAAAAGAAGATAAAGTTCCCTCCTTGTTCCAAAACAAGGCTGGTATTGCTCTGGAAGGCACAGGATCGCTATGGCCCACCTACTCCAGCAACGTGAGCACTCTCCTGGTCCTCCCAAAGGCAGTGTAAGTTTCCTGTGCTGGACTTTGTCACCTCCCCCCCAACTTTCTGGCCTGGTGGAAAAACTCACCCTCCAACAGGCCAGAACCTCCACATGCAGATTTGGCTACCTTGCCCCCAGGGGTCTGATGGAAGAAGTGGCAGAAGGGCAATGGAGATGCTAAGGCTAAGAAAATATTTGGGGTTTAGTGGGAGTCCCAGGCATGGTTTGTGGATACCAGGTGTGGGTCTGGCTCCTGCCTTCTTTGCATGGCACCTGGGCTAGCCAAAACCTGAAATCTGATTGGTACGGTGTGGCTGGCTATCCCCAGATCACGTCCATGCCTTAGGCTCCACTGCTGGGATGTGCACGCAAGTTCACTAGTTCAACCATGACCTGACCATGTTGGCTCGGCTTTCTAGATCACAGGCTGCCTGTTTTTGACTTATGGGATAGTTTTCTCAGTGAAAACCTAGGACTCAGAATCTGAGATACCAAGGAAATGGTCCTGGTACCTTGTCATTTGACAAGGAATTTGAGGACTCTGTACCTGAATCTCCCACCTCCTTAGGTTTGTAGTAGTCATATTGACAGTCCTAATAGTTTTAATAGTGTTCAAGTTGTGATCATCCTCGGATCATTACCTTGCTATTGATTATTACTTTGATTGCTATGTTTCTTATTATGGATTGTTCACAGGTAGCTGTTACAAAACATTGAGTACAGTTCTCGTTCATGAGGGGTGTCTGGTTTTTGGAGACCGTTTCTGATGGTTCAAAAAGACCTTCACACACTGAGGCTACAGTTCTCCTGCCCCACTGTTTGATCTCCTCTCATGTCCCTCTTGACATGCTCATGTCCCTTTCCTGAGGCACATTTACACCCACGCTGGCAGGGAAGCCATGTGGATAATGTCCCCAGGTTGGCTGAGCCTGGAAATATATACATGTTCCCTGCAGATATCAGACCCATATCCTGTACAGCTGGAAGAACCAGGCAGGCCTCCTTGGTTCACTAGAGCTGGGACAATCTTTCTAATGCCACTTGGGTGCCCTGGAATGGCTCCTGCCATCCTAAAATACTGGAAAACATATTACAGGGTGCCTGAGTACCCTCAAAATTCTCTCTTAGCTCATAGCTCAGGGTCCAGGCCTACTAAAATTAGAGTCACAGGGAGGGTATCGTAGGACGCAAGACTTTATGTGAATATTCATTGTCCCCTTAGGGCCCTAGGAAATGCCTGGGCTGCAGCTGCAGGGCATGGAGATGCAGACCTGCCAGGCTGCGCCTCTGCACAATGTCAGGTCTCCTTGGGAGACTAGGAAAAGCTTCTATTGACCATCATCACCCCCTGCTGACTGGAGAACACCAGGCAAGACTCCCACTTCTGACCTCCCCTATGGATTGCAAAGCCCCGTGTGTGGACTCCCTCAGGTGGGTGTGGACCACACAGCAGAAAGTCATCCAGGAGGTGTTTGCCACTCTCTTGTAGGGAGTTGAATGGATGCTTCTGGATGCTTTCACGAGACCCATTTCAAACTGTGTATGTGTGTGTGCGAATGTATGTCTGTTAATGTGTGTGTATCTGTATGAAAGCTGATGTAAATCCAGAAAGAGAAGGTTGGATACCAAGATTCCCTCAGCCTGAGCTATATTTATTGATTTTCCTGTGGCTTTGTCCCTTATGTAATTCCCAGAGGTAAAACATAATAGTTCGTAAAATGAGCACTGGATATTTGATAGGTACTCATATAGGGATGGAGCTTAAGAAAAAAGAAAAAAGTGTTTTCCAAAGAAGCATGAGGCCAGCCACAGGATCTATGGTTACAATTTCTGGGCCACATCTAGATAGACCAACACATTTATAAAGCTCTCAATGATCCCTGAATGTGTGAATCATATTAGAGAGTGTGATGGAATTTTAGAGGCAAAGCATCTGACAGTAAACATTCTAAAAACAGGATGATTCTACATATATTCTGACTGGTGGGGAGGAGAGTCTTCCTGTGCACTGCCTGAGCTCCTTTGGGAAAATGATGCTCCCTACCTTAGAAAACTAATGTCTCACACTTCTCAGCTCACTTAATATTACTGGGAAAGCAAAGTATGTATTCATAAAGGGTTTCCTCTGAACTTGGAAACTCTCAAGAAAATCTGCCCAGAAGGGTGTGATGGAAGGTAGGGAGGTGGAGAAAGGGCTGAAACAAGTGTCTGTCCTTTGTGGATGAGAGGGGAAGAAGGTGAGCTGGCCTGACTCATTTCTCTGCCTAAGGAGATCGACCACACCCTAAATCCCTTATTCCAGCCAATTGATTGGATTATCTTGTACCTAATCTAATCATGTTGGTGGAGAGAGATTTAAAAGGCTGAAGAGATGGCCGTACCTGTCATTTGGAGAGTGGCTCAGTGAGAGAAGCATCGCTCTGCAACCAGAGGCTCTACGTGGGGGATCTCGTGAACACTGTGTTTGGGGACATGGAGGCTGGTGCTCTCTACCGCCAAGAGGACTCTCAGTTCAAGGTCTTTCCAAAACTCCAATCGTGCTGGTCAAATGTAGGTGGTGCTGAAGTCTGGGGGGACCCTTTCTGCCTGAGAAGCCATCCCCATCATCTCACAGACTCTGCTACCTGACTAATGGTTTGGCTCCCACAAAGAAACTCGTCAGTTGGAAGGGACCTTCAATGGTTGGGGCTGGGCTTCAGAACCTGGGGAACACCTGCTATGTGAATGTCATCCTGCAGTGTCTCACATACACACCGCCCCTCGCCAGCTCTGTGTTGTCCCAGCAACACAGGAAAACCTGTGGGAAGCAGACATTCTGCATGCTATGTGCTCTGCAAACTCACGTGACGCAGGCCCTTGGCCATCCTGGAGATGTGATCCGTCCCCTGCCAGCATGTTCTCTGCCTTCCACACACACAAGCAGGAAGACGCCCATGAGTTTCTGATGTTCCCTCTGGGAGCAATGCAGCAAGCATGCTTGCCTGAGGACAAGCCTTCCGAACCTCAGTCTGAGGACACCACCCTCATCCATCAAATCTTTGGGGGGTACTGGAGGTCTCAAATCCAGTGCCTCCATTGCCAAGGCATCTCAAGCACTTTGGACCCATACATGGACATTAGCCTGGACATCGTGGCCACTCAGACTGTGAGCCAAGCTTTGGAGCAGTTGGTGAAATCCTAAAAGTTGGATGGTAAAAAAGCCTATCATTGCAGTACTTGTCTAGGGAAGGTGCCTGCTTCCAAGACGTTGACTTTGCACACTCTCTCGAAGGTCCTTATCGTGGTGTTGAAATGATTCTCACATTTCACAGGCAGCAAAGTGGCTAAGGAAGTGCAGTATCCTGAGTCCCTTGACATGCAACCCTACCTGTGTGAGCAGAGAGGACCGCTGGTTTACGTCCTCTATGCCGTGCTGGTCCATGCTGGGTGGAGTTGTCACAGCGGACGTTACTTCTGTTTCATAAAAGCTGGAAATGGCCAGTGGTATAAAATGGATGATGCTAAGGTCACAGCCTGTGATGTGACTTGTGCACTGAGCCAACATGCCTATGTCCTCTTTTACATCCAGCAGACCGACCTGGAAAGAGAACTTATGAGGGAGTCACTAGAGGAGGGAGCCACGTCCCCTGAGGCTGACCCCACTGGCTTGGTTGGGTTCCAAATGGATCCTGAAACAGACTCCAGCATCAAAGCTCCTGAATTGGAGGATGATGGGGAAGAGACACCAGTGCCACCAATCACATTAGACCAGTGGAGAGTCCTCCAAGAGCGCAGCCAACCTAAGGCTGAATTCAATGTCAGGAAAGTAGAATTTGCTCTTCCCGAGCATGCAGTCATAATTCACCAGTCCAAATACGAGATGATGAAGAATGATCCTGAATGAAACATCGAACCGCTCAACACTTTAGCCAAGGACATCGCTCATCAGAGGGCAGGGGAAGTGGGAAAAGTGTCTTGTCTGGCAGGGAGAGCCAGGGCTACTAAGAGGAAGAACAGGAAGGGGTAGAGGTGTAGGGAAGCAGTCCAGGGGTCTCACTACTAACTTGGATGCAATGCCCCCGCACACACATACACACAGTCATTCACTCACTTACCTACCTTGAACACAGTCCTGTACAGAAAGTATGCTGTGTCTGGTAGGCGTGAGTGTTCTGCACATGTGGAGAGACCATATTTGGGTGAATTCATGGGATATGGCATTCAGCTTGAATGGGAGGATACTGAGCGTTAAGCCTAACTCGTTATGAGGATATTATTGGAGAGGTTTGGGTTTATTACTGCGTCTGGTTGATCCCTCTGCTCCATCGGCCTTGTGGAGACACGGGAGCACCTCGCAACCTGAAGTGTGAGCAGTCAGGGATGATGGTGGAAAAAATGTCGAGGGCCTGGAGTTGGTGTGACCATGCTTGTCTGTCATGGCCCCATCATCCCATTGCTTATTTTCGTTTTATATTGAGAGAAGATATGCCCAAACATTTGCATGGGTGGAGGCTAGGTAGATATGTGTGTGGAAATATATGAAATGCGCAATGCAACCTCAGTACATCTACACAAAGAAATGACAAATGACCGTGAAATGGAGGACTACAGCTACACATGGCAGCAGACAGACTTCAGGAAGTTATGGGTGTCACAAGGTAATGAGCAGAATGAAAACAATAACTGCTTAATGTGCAGAGACTTTCGATGTGCAAAATATATACTGTGAAAAGTCAACACATATGTATATGAACATTTGGTGGTTGGTCGGAAATGGTAAAAGGCAGTTAACAGGAGATAACTGCATCAGGCGTGATTGGATCATGTTGATTGAATTAGGTTCTTGTCACAATCTCTCTTCCTTGAGATAGGAAAGATGGCTGGCAAGTACCCTTCTCCCATGGGGAACTGCTTAGCATCCTGGTTCAGAATACTTTGCTGCTATAACTTTATGTGACAATCTCCTTACCTGGAGTTGGTGGATGACCTCGTATGACAGACGGGGCCACCCAAACAAAGTCCATAGGACTTGAACACTCCTCATAACCTAAAACACTGAATAACACTGGGCTCCAAGAATTGTCATCCATGTCATGTGGGAATATTGGTGCATTTCAGTGAACAAGTTTTCTTTTAAGACTTATTTATGTATTTGAGAGAGAGAGCACATGCACACATGGGAGTGGGGGAGAAGGACAGGAGAATAGGGAGAGAATCTCAAGCAGATTCCCTCGGTAAGTGAGATCAAACATGGGGCCCCACCCCGCAACCCTGAGATCAACATATTTTTTGTTTGGTTTCCTTTACTTTTATGCAGTCAAGAAGAACAGCACAGCGAGGCTGTCATCTAGACATGATCCAGGACACTCCAAGTGAGAGAGCAGCAACATTGGAAGGAATTGGCAGAATCTGGCTCCTCCCTGAGGTTGAGTCTTTTCCTCACTCACTGCTCTTTCTGTTCCCCTCAACCCTGAGTGTCTTCACTCCTATGCTCTTACGGTTTGAGGAATTTCTCAAAATTCCATTCTCCCTGTGAGCTACCTGCTTTTATGTGTACCCTTCAGGAACCACTATTCCTTCAGTTCCTTGCTTGTGTATGATCACTGGAGTCTGAGCCAAAAGATGCTAGAAGGACCACATGGAAGTGATTTACTTAGATGTCTCCAAAAGGGAGACAGCAGCATGCAACAATACCTATTAATTTCACAAAGATGCCAAAGTGTGCACCTCACACACTAACCATAAAACTGCCTGAGGACAGCATTAGCTCTGTCCACTCCCAGGAAAGAGAATGAAGTTGCTTCTTCCTTTTTTTTAACATTTTATTTATTTATTGGACAGACAGAGATCACAAGTAGGCAGAGAGGCAGGCAGAGAGAGAGGAGGAAGGAGGCAGAAAGAGAGGGGAAAGCACGCTCCCTGCTGAGCAGAGAGTCCGATGTGGGCCTCGATCCCAGGACTCCGAGATCATGACCTGAGCCGAAGGCAGAGACTTCAACCCACTGAGCCACCCAGGTGCCCCAAAGTTGCTTCTTCTAACTTAAAAGATTGTATTTAAGCCTTCTGATTGCCCCCATCTGGTGATAGCTTGATACTGTGATTTATTTAACCTTATCGCCACTGCCACATGGTTGGGTTTCTTTTCACATTAAAATGAGCCCTTATAATCATTTTACTGTTGAATTAATGTTTCTGTGCTCCATGCCTTTTAATGTTGTAGATTACCATGAAGCTGGGATATATCTTAGCAGCACTAAGGTATATCCCATGTGTGGTATCTTCTCTTACAGCACCTAGCATGAGGAAAAGATTCACCTCACAGGAGGATGAAATCTGTCCTAGAAGCTGTTTCCACAACTGTCCTGCCTGGGATCCAAACTGCCACGAGATATGCTTGCCCTGGACTGTTCCTTCTGAAAAGTACTGACCTTGTTTTCACCTGCCGGACAAAACACAAGCCAGGGAAGGGAAGTTGGGGAATCCCTCGGCCTATGTTCATGGACTGTGGCAAGGATGTATGCTCACTGTCAAGCTCACCACAGATCTGATGGTGCATCACAGGATAAACCTCCAGGTACCACCATGGGATCCTGCCTTGGTGCTGTCCCCAGCCCCCAGGTTCAAGCCAAGTACCCTATTGTGAAATCAGTGCCAAGCTCACATCCCACCATGCGTAATGGAGCCTGGAATCCTAATCCTGTATCCTGTCACCAGAAATGAGGTCTACCTAGAACTCCATCCAGGATTGGCATTTCCAGACTCCCAGGAAAGCCCTCAGGGCCCTGTCGGGGAGGTTACACAGAGTCTTCAGTCTGTCCTCATGACAAACATACCAAGTCCCCAGGGGACCCCTGGTCAGAGACTGAGCATTGACCTCCACCCACCCCACCAGAGAATTCGTCTGCTGACCGTCCAGGCTTCCATTGTCCCCACTCCCCGCCATCCAGCCCTCTCCCAGCACATCCCTTCCAGGGGTGTCTACTGCCCTGGACCATGGACAGTGTGCTCCGGGTGCAGAAACACTCCCTCCTTCCTCCCTTCTGAGACAACCACTTTCCCGGTCAGAGACCTCACAATTCAAGAGACTTCAAGGGGTATTGTCCCTATGTCCCATTGAATTTCTTCTTAAATAACTTCCTGCTCTTTCACCTACCTTGAGCCAATGACTGGGAGTGAGAAGCTCCCATAGGAGGGAGGATGTGGCTTTCAGCTAGGTGACCTGGAGGTGAAGTCTCCCACGTGAAGGAGCCCCATACATCATGGCCAGATAGACATACAGTCCTGTTAATTATGTACATACAAGTTTGATTTAGAATGGAACTGTTGAAACTGGACTAGGACGGGTTTTTAGTTCAGTAATTTTATTAAACCTGAATGAAATAATGGAAATAGTAACATGTCAATAGGAAGCTATAAAATTCATCTGAATTTGGCATCCCAATAACCGAACTTTGGGAAATTCTAGGTAAAGGAGTGACATATGGGATCAGTGTCTTCTATGAGGAAATGTGTTCTGAGACAAGAAGTGTTACTTACTGTAGAAGGAGTTTTAGAGAAACCATTACTGGGAATGTTCTTTTGGAATTGTACATTGTAGCTGGTAAACATCCCTGTCATGTTTTAAAATGTTTTTCAGTGTGAATAAATCCATTGGAAAATGACATTTGGCACAGATCTTTTGACTTCCATCTCTCCTAGAACATCATGCCTTAGGTGCAGGCCAACTCCTGGTTAGTCATCCATGTCCATGAGAAGACAAAAGGAAAGTAAAGGAGCCCCAGGGTGGACATCCACAAAGTCTTCCATAACCTCGGAAAGGACCATGGCTGCATGTGTCCTGGGCCAGAGCCTGTCCCTTTATACTCATGAGCTCTTGTCCCATGGCCTACGATCTGCCCCATTACTGTGACACAGTCAGCAACACTAGCTTGACTAGAGCATCATTTCTGGGAAATCAAACGAACCGAGAAACATGGGAAGACCCACCCCCCATCAGGTCTTTTATAAATATCACATGAGTTAATAAGGTAAGTGTCTAACATAGATAGTAACCTAATTTGGAATTTTGTGTATGGGGTCAGCCTTCTTTTATCTGCAGTTCATAGACAGCAGGGTGTGGAGGATGAATAGTTTTAAGAAATGGCTGTAGGCCAGAACTACTGACACCCTTACAGGGTAGAGAGAGACCCATTCAGGAACAAATCAACAGCCCCAGTCTCAGAAACACAGCTGGAGTCCAGACATGAATGCTGTAAGGTAGAGATGATGGCAGGAAGAGTGACAAGGCAGTCAAGGTTGAGAAAACAAGGCTGTAAACCTTGATGTTCACTGTAGTTGGAGTTTCAGAGGTCAGGTGGTAGTGGATAGGCATGGTTCCTGACTCTAATTTATTCCAGATAGACCCTCCTCCCTGGAAAACTGGCATGAGCATGCACACGCACACCACCATATACATATACATTAACCAATGTAAGTGCTTGTTTGTTGTTTTTTTTTTAAATTTATTTAAATTCAATGAGCCAATGTATAGTACATCATAGATTTTTGATAAAATGTTCAATGATTCATCTGTTCAGTATAAGACCCAGTGTGTAAGTGTTATGTCAGAAAGACAAGGGGCACCTGGGTGGCTCAGTGGGCTAAAACCTCTGTCTTTGGCTCAGGTAATTATCCCAGGGTCCTGGGATCAAGCTCTGCATCGGGCTCTCTGCTCAGTGGGGATCGTGCTTCCCACTCTCTATCTGCCTGCCTCTCTGCCTGGTTGTGATCTCTGTCAAATAAATAAATAAAATCTTAAAAAAAAAGAAAGACAAATGGTTTTCCAGAATTTTTTCCTACTCCACCAGTTTTGTAGCCAATAACACATATTTCATTTACATATAAAAAAAAGACAAGAGGTTAGTTTCTTTCTTTTTTTTTAAATATGTTTAGTTAGTCAGCATATAGTACTTCCTATGTTTTTTTTTAAGATTTTATTTATTTATTTGACAGACAGAGATCTCAAGCAGGCAGAGAGAGAGAGTGGGAAGCAGGCTCCCTGCTGAGCAGAGAGCCCGATGCGGAGCTTGATCCCAGGACCCTGAAATCATGACCTGAGTTTAAGGCAGAGGCTTTAACCCACTGAGCCACCCTGGTGTCTGAGTACTTCATAAGTTTTTGATGTGAGATTAGTTTCTTTAGCCTGTGAGTGGATTACTCAGGATAACAAAATGACCAGCTATGCTAGAACATCCTTGTTTCAAAAAACAAAAGTTTCAGTTATCAGATAATGCATCATTTTGTCTTCATAAAATGCAAGCAAGAAGAGTTTTCTACATCCCATTTCATCATTCCAAATATGACTCCCCACGTTTCACAGAAATTAGGAGTGCAATGAGATTTCTTGCTCTCCTTAATGCTTCCTTGTCTCGTGTATGATTTTAAATAAGATATTAATACTGTCTAACACAGTTTCTATGAGCATCATAAACTCAAAATATCTTTGACATAATGGTTTAACTTTCATAGTGTCTTACAGAAGATATTAGGCATTGTATATATCAATCCCGTTGAGGAAACTTACAAAATTGATTATGGTTAATAATCAATACATTATAAATATAGAATAAGTGCATTATAAAATGTCAGTGAGGTTAACGTTGTAAAACAGAGGCATAAAACAAGAAAAATAAAATAAAAATAAACAGTGACAAAATAACATATAAAATCAGTATTACATATAGAACACTTTTACTGTGTTTTTGTCAGAAGGCATAAGACACTAATGGGGCAGTGGGCAAGAAAACCTTCAGGAACCTAGGGGAGAAGGGAGCAGCTTCCCATACAAAGAATGCATGAATGGTAATTACAGAGGGTGTGGGGGTGTCCCACAGCATGGCTTCTGTTCTTCTCGCTTACTTTTAATGACCTTGTGTGCTCAACCGGTACCCCCTGCACTCCAATTCCAGGGATATCCAGAAGAGAAGGAAGTATTCCCCAAACAGATGCTCTGTAAGGAGGAAGGAGCACTCATTTGCTCTTCTTAAGAAATTCTCTCTATGCACTTTGGGTATTGCCTGGGTGAGAAAGGAACCATAACTTGTGACTAAGGTCATATTTTGACCACCACTTGTCCAGACTGTCAAGCATTGTTGCTTTACAAAGTCACCTGCAGGGCAGTACGTCCAAATGCTCATGTCTCAGAAAGGCAGCAAAATGCCCATTTCTTCAAGTAGAATTCCACCGTACAGATATATTAAAACTTGACATGAATCTCAATATGGGACAGTGTGAAATGCAAGCTGCATGCCTTACACAGTGAGGCATACAGGGTGTTCATGGGACTATTTTTAATATGCATGTATTCAGGCACAAGACCTGGTTGTGCCTGAGATTCTGAATGTCTAAGAGCTTCTAGATCCTATTATTCTCCTCTCAGATAATTAATCTGTAAGGAAATAAACTAAATATTTAAAGGATCTTCAATGCTGAGAAATAAAACCCATGCACATGATGTTGTATAGGCAAAAATTTTATTAAATATCAAAAAAGGATACACTGCCATTCAATTGCATTAATAACAATCCTACTAAACCTGCCACCAAAATAACTCCAGGATGAGTCCATGTGAGGGCATCCTGCTGGTATTCCCAAAACCCATACCAGTGTGTCAAACGTTTAACTATTTCTTAGTCCATATAACTGGACCAGACTAGATTGACATTTGTGAAGGTGGGTTTTGTTTGGTTGGGTAACACAAGGGAAGCAGAAATTCACCAGAAGCTATTAGAGACAAGAGAACAGCCCACGGCAGGACTTTTTTCAACTGAGCTTTTGAGCTATGATCACTGGGACCTTGAAGGAATCCCATCCACTGCCAATGTCATCATCGTCAATCCAGAGAACCCGGCAGCCAAGGCGCTGGGTCCAGGCTGCCTACCTCCTCACCCCTATGCCCTGGACTGCAGAGTCAAGAAGACGTAGTCTACCACCATAGTTCCAGTCCCAGAGCCCCATGTATCACAGGCCCTTCTATACTTTGACACCTGTGATCCCCACAGAATTCCAGGAAGTAGGAAATAATTTGGTTTGTTCCTGTACTCCTTGCATTGCCAGAAATCAAGGCCATGAGGCTATGTTTGCTTCAGAGTCCATGAGAGAACAAAGGGATAGCCAGCAGGACATGAGACAAGAGCCTCAGGCTAAAGCGACCAGACCCTGCCCTGGGTTACACAAAGACTGCATCGCATGGATGAGATGTAAGGAGGGTGTGGGGTGTCCCACACTCTGGCTTCTGTACTGCCCTCTGACGTTCAATGACCTTATGTGCTCAACCAGTAGTTCCCCTGCATTCCAAATGCAGCCATCTGCAGAGAGAGGGGGGAGCATTGCCCAAACAGGTGCTCTGTAGGGAGGGAGGAAGACTCCATCGCTCTTCCCAAGAAAGAAATCTTCTCTACAGAACTATGGGATGTTCTTCCCTTTGTTCCTAATCAGAGATTCTCCTGAGGGAGAGAGGAACCAGAGCCTGGGACTGGTGATATTTTGACCACCACCTACCGAGGTTGTCAAATGTTGCTGCCTTAGGAAACCATTCAGAGGGCAGCAAATCCCAATGTCCAGGCCTCAGAAAGGCAGCAAAGGTATCCGTTACTGCAAGGGGCATTCCAGAATATGAATAGAGGAAAACGGACCACCTGATCCCATGAGAGACTAAAGTCGGACTGAAGCCACATGCAGTGCATGTGGCACGTACACAGGATACGAGGGGAACTATGTGGTCTAGGCATCGATTCATGCAGGAGAATGGGGTGTGCCTGTGATCCTCAATGTCTATGAAGCCCTAGGTCCTACCAACCTCCTCTTTCCTCTTAGGTAATCAAGCTTTAAAGAATTAAAATCATTACAGAAAGGATCTGAAATGCTGATGAAAAGAAAAACATGCACATTAAGTCATAGTAGAGGAAATTTTAAGGATAAATCAACTATACACAACTTTGGAATAACACTTAATCATGAAAAGGAGCCAACCAGTAAAATATACCCGACGACAATGTTCACAAAATCACATCACAGAGTCAAGAAAATCTCATCTCTGGAGAAAACACTGTGTCACCCTTTGCAGAGCACCCGTTGCCAGTAGGGCCTTTATCCAGAAACTCCCAATTCGGATATGTGTAAACCAAATACAGGTTAAGGTCCTACGTCAAATTTACATTTCTGTTTTGCATTTATCAGTATAATTTCACTCCATTTCATAGAGAATGTCTTTAGATAAAGCAAGCTTGACATCCCCAATGGGTAAGTACCATTTGAAATGTCACATCTATTTACATGATGAGTTTCTGTGTGTGTGTGTGTTAGTGTGTGTTCGGCTTGCATGTGCACGCTCCCCAAAAGCAGGACACCCAACGTGATGTGGACTCGACTGTTTCCATCCAATGCAGCTGAGGCAGTGCCGATTCCCCACAACAGCCCAAGGCTGTGACTTGCCCTCCATTCAACACACACCTCCTCGGGATCCCCTGGGCTGGAGGACAAGTCTCTGAGGACATGGGCTGTCTCACTCTCTACCACTGTCTTCAGAGGACGAGGACACCTGCAGGTCCTCATAGACGACACTCACAGGGACGTGACCAAAGAATCTCAAAGATTTCTGAATAACAGGAGGGCCCTGACCAGGAGGGCCTGACTTCTCAGGAGGATGGAGCAAGGGAGGTGTTAGGAACCTGGAGCTCCAGCAGGCTTTGTCCAATCTCGTGAAGACCATTCTCAGGGGCTTGCCAGGTGTTGGCTTGGAAAGTGGACGTGGGGCTTCGATGCATGCCTGGACCGTTTCCAGGAGAGGTCGGGCTCGTGCAGGCTGCAGCTGGATGACTTGCTCTGGCAAGACCCTTCCTGCCCTCCATAATCTCCTTCCTACCCACCCCCAGGATGGTGCCCTTAGGAAAGCCAGGTGGAGTTGCTTTGAATGACTTACCAGAGAGATGCTTGTGAATTCTCTCCCAATGCACTCTGGCAGCAAAACTAGGGACAGGACTGCCTGTGATTTACACAAGAATCAAAGCTATGGCAATACTCCATGGGACACTCAGTGTTAAAAATGGAAAAGCAGGTATTCTTTCCTCTCCAAGCTCTCCATTTCCCCACTGACACCTGAGGAAGCCATTCTCAACTATAAGATCCCTTGGAAAAACATCACTTCTCTTCATGGAATGAGGGATTTAGCCCATCTAAGGGTCTGAACTCTTTGATTTCATGTTTCCTTTTCAGTGCCCCTTTCTTAATTCTCGTCTAATCCTTGGGAAATGAATAATGTTTAACTTCATGTATACCAGGGATTTGTTTTTCATTTTTAATGTTTTCTTTATTGAGAGAGAGACAGAGGGAGAGAAAGCTCAAGATGGGGTAAGAGGAGCGGGACAAGCAGACGACCTGCTGGACAGGGAGCCCAATGAGGGGCTCCATCCCAGGACCCTGGAATCATGGCCTGAGACAAAGTCAGACAACCAACTCAGCCACCCAGGTGCCCTGAACCTGTGACTTCTTTAGCCTCCCAGTCCCAAAGCGAAATAACCAGGATTCTGTCACAGCACCTCCATGCCCCCACACCAATCAGACTGTTGGGGTCAGTTCCTTTGGAAGTGGAACCTCAGGGAGTCGAGAGCATTGGCAGTCATGCCTTTGATCAGTCTCTCTTCTCAGAATAGGTTTCACAGGCACCAGTCTTTAGCTCATTGAGAAAAGGCACATCACCCCATTTCCTCACTGTCCTATTTCTCTAGCTGCTAAGATAAGGATCCAGTTGTCTAAACACCCACCTGAAATGCAATGGTGCTCCTCCTGTCTCTCATTAGAGGCTCGGGAATGTACTGGACAGACCCCGCTGGAGGAGACTACGTATCTGATATGTCAAAGGAATTGTCAGAAAGGACCACTTCCTTCCCTCCCTGAGTTTCCTATGGTCCCAAGGTCACATGACCTTTCAGGCCCTTAAACCCGTCAATCTAATCCTATTTCTTGTTAACAGGGCAGACCCACCAACAATGCCTTCCTCTGGAGTATTTTCATGAACGGGAAAATCATATCATACACACATCATCTTTTCTGTATATTTAATTTCTCTAAGAAAATTACACAATGGAGGGTATGACTGCTTCATTGTGATTTGTTTTTTTTTCTTTTGTTTTGAATGAGAAAGAGAGACACAGAGAGAGAGGGAGAGCAGGGGCCAGGTGGGAAGGGATTAAGGGCAGAGGGAGAGGGAGATAGAATCTCTAAGCTGAATCCCTACTAAGTGTGGGGCCCAGTGCGGGGCTGAATCCCAGGACCCTGAGATCAAGACGTGATCTGAAATGAAGTTTCAGCCACTTAAGCGAATGAGCCACGAAGGTGCCCCTGTCCTAGGGATTCTTCAAAGAGAATGGAGCATAGAAGGGAGGATTCTGATCACCTGGGCGTTCCTGACTGGAATCCAAGCGAGCATCTTTCTCCACAGCAGTCCAACAAGTACCGTCACCACTAGCCCAAGGGGAAAGCCTCCATTTCCAATCCTGTTGGACCTCTGGGTAGTTTCCCACTTCAAGGGTTGGGGCCCGCTTGGCCTGAGAGACTCCATATTGGTTGAGCGGCCATTTTGTTTACCAAAGAAAAATTAATGACTCAGAGTTCCCACAACATCAATAAGCGGCCGTCAACTGAAACTCAACATCCCTAACTACCAAAGATTGTAAACCCTGCCCTTTGACCACCAAACTTGGGCACCAATTCTGACCAGAATGATCGACTAGTTCAAACAGCTACTATAGGGTAAATTGTAATTCAATTGGCCACCTGCTTGTGGCCTAACATGACTACGCAACTTCCTGTGTGTGTTACAATCTCCTTGGCCACCTGTGCTCTATAAAAGTTAGTCTGTGCAGCTGGGAAGAGGTCGCTCTCTCCATAAGAGACAGCACTAACCATACGGTTTGATTCTCGATGCTTGATGCAAAAGAAAACTTGGCTTAAACTTCGCTTGGTATCCATCTCGCTCCTTTGATCACGGATCCCGTGATCAATTCTAAGATTGGTGTGTCTTGCACAGAGAATGGATTTTGAATGGACCTTTCTAAGGCCATGGTCCAGTCCCAGCCTGGTACCTTCCAGTCCTACCAGAGTTTCCTCCAGCCTCCTCCTGGTCACAACCAGTCTCATGGGAACCCTGCCACTGCCCCACCCAGATGCCCTTCTTCATCCTTACCCTGCCCCACCCAGACTCACATGCCTTCTGTATCCTCTCATGCTCCAACTGGCTTCAACCCATACCCAGTGGCACCAGCCACTGCCCAATGAACACACAAGAATCCATGCAATGGCAATACGACATGGGGTACACAGAGTTGAAAATGGGAAAGAACCTATGCTTTCCTCTCAAAATCTGAATTTCCCATTGGACACACCAGGAACCCATTTTCAACTACAAAGTCATTTTACAAAACCTACTTTCTTCTCTACTAGATTGGAAGCTGCCCATCTGGGTTTCTGTAATCTTTTCTCTTTTTTTTAAGATTTTATTTACTTATGTGACAGAGAGAGACACAGCAAGAGAGGGAACACAAGCAGAGAGAGAGGGAGAAGAAGACAGCCTGATGCAAGGCTCGACCCCAGAACCCTGGGATCATGACCTGATCCGAAGGCAGAAGTTTAACGACTGAGCCCCCCAGCGACCCTGAAATCACTTCTTTAATATTCCCTTCTCAGAGTCCCTTTCTTAACTGACTTCTAAGCCATTAGAAATGAGGATCTTTCCACATCTTGGGAACAAGTTCCTTCTTTAGGCTTTCAGTGCCCACAGCCAAATGGAGCAGGACTTTGTCACAGCACTTCCACGATCTCACACCCATCAGACTGTGGGGCAAATTTCCCTTAGAATGACAACCTCAGGGAGTCACAAGGACTGCTTTTGACCAATCTCTCTTCTCAGAATATGCTTTCCAAAGAAAGTGTGCTTAACCCAATGGGGAAAGCTACATCCCTCCATAATTTCCTCACTGTCTTATTTCTCTGACAGCTGAACTGAGGACCCATTGTCCCAAAACCCACCTGAAATGCAACAGTGCTCCTCTTGTCTCTAAATAGAGGCTGAAAAGGTTGCAGAGGGACTCTGCTGGAGTAGCCTCTGTGTCCAGCGTGCCCGAGGAATGGTCAGAAAGGGCCACTTCCCTCCCTCCCTGACTTTTCTACTGGCCCAACATCACGTGACTTTCAGGCACTTGACACCCACCAATCCAATCCCCTTTTTTGTCAGTCGGCGAGACCCAGGGAAGTATCCCTTCCTGTCCAACATTTTCATGCCTTATATACCATATGTATGTGCAGATATACTTTTCAGAATACGTACATTTTGTACAAATAACAAAGCTTTGAGTGCATGCCTGTTTCTCTTCTTTTCTGTTAGGGCCGATTCAATGTTAAAACCTGTTTAACTATTAGGGCCTGCTTAGACAGAGCGACTCCATTTTGCCTAGGTAGCCATATTATTGTTTACATCCACGGACTTCATTCCTGGGATCAATGCCCCAGCAGTTCCTGGTGTCGGTTCCGTATCAATTCCGGGAATCGATTCCCGAATAAACGCCCTAACAATAGAAGCCACATACCTTGAGGTCTGTGGTTATGTCCTCTAAAACGAGCTTGTAAGATCGGGGCAGGGTCGCTCTCTTCCCAGGTGACCCTGACAGGTCAGTCTGATTTCTGATGCCTGGTGTCAAAATAAAGCTTTGCTTAACTTTTGCTTTGTATCAGTCTTGTTCCTTTGATCAGAGACCCCATCTTTTTCTGTTTTCTTTTCTTTTCTTTTTTCTTTTCTTTTCTTTTCTTTTCTTCTTTTCTTTTCTTTTCTTTTCTTTTCTTTTCTTTTCTTTTCTTTTCTTTTCTTTTCTTTTCTTTTTTGAGCCTGAGAGAGAGCGAGAGTTAAAATGAAAGCACGTTTTGGGGGAGGATGGACAGAGGCAAAGAGAAAATCTTAGATAGGTTCTAGGTCCAGTGCAGCTCCGGATCA
This sequence comes from Mellivora capensis, assembly GCA_004024625.1. Classification (NCBI taxonomy): domain Eukaryota; kingdom Metazoa; phylum Chordata; class Mammalia; order Carnivora; family Mustelidae; genus Mellivora; species Mellivora capensis. Next base: position 18,094 of record PISX010015764.1, read on the forward strand.
GGGCTTGATCATGGTCAGAGCTGAAATCAAGAGCTCAGTGCTTAGGGGAATGACCACCCTCATGCCCCTGGATGCATGTTCCTCTCCAAAACTAGAATTTCCTGTTCGGATTCTATGACGCACCTTTTCTCCTGGCATCAAGTACATTCACGCTGTTTTGGACCCATCAGTGTCCTCCATGTCCAAGCGTCTCACTTTCCCAACTGAAACTCTGGATCCAGGACACATTTCCAGGGTCCCTTCACTGTACCTGCTGCCCTCCCACTTCTCCTTTGTGTCCTTAGGATTTTGCCTGCGCTTGGATACTCAGAGCAATGGGATCCTTTGCGACATGTCTTTTTGGAACTGGCTTCTTTGGCCATTTGTGTTGGGACCCAAATCGTGGGTGCTGGCCAGTCCCCGTGTGGACCCGTGTAGCCCTAAGTCTTTTTATCTCTTCCTTCTTGATTCTTTTTTTTAATTTTTAAAATTTTTTATAAACATATAATGTATTATTAGCCCCAGGGGTACAGGTCCGTGAATCGCCAGGTTTACACACTTCGCAGCACTCACCATAGCACATACTCTCCCCAATGTCCATTACCCCACCATCCTCTCCTGATCCACCTTCCCCCAGCAACCCTTAGTTTGCTTTGTGAGATTTAAGAGAGTCTTAGGTTTTGTCTCCCTTCTGATCCCATCGTGTTTCATTTATTATTTTACTAACCACCAACCCTCCACATTGCACTCCACTTCCTTATATCAGGGAGATCATATGATGGTTGTCTTTTTCCAAATGACTTATTTTGAAAGCATAATACCCTCTAGTTCCAACCACATCATCGTAAATGGTAAGATGTCATTTCTTTCCATGGCTGTATAGTGTTCCATTGTATATATATACCACCTCTTTTTTATCCATTCTTCTGTTGATGGACATGTAGGTTCTTTCCGTAGTTTGGCTATTGTGGACATTGCTGCTATAAACATTCCGGTGCACATGCACCTTCGGATCACTACCTTCGTATCATTAGGGTAAATACCGAGTAGTGCAATTGCTGGGTCATAGGGTAGCTCTATTTTTAACTTTTTGAGGAAGCTCCATGCTGTTTTCCAGAGTGCTTGCACCAGCTCGCATTCCCACCAATAGTGTAGGAGGGTTCCCCTTTCTCCAAATCCTCGCCATCATCTGTCAATTCCTGACTTGTTAATTTTAGCCTTCCTGACTGGTGTGAGGTGGTATCTCATTGTGGTTTTGATTTGTATTTCCCTGATGCTGAGTGATGTGGAGTACTTTTTCATGAGTCTGTTGGTCATTGGGACGTCTTCTTTGCAGAAATGTCTGTTCATGTCCTCTGCCCATTTATGATTGGAATATTTTTTCTCTGGGTGTTGAGTTTGCTAAGCTCTTTATTGATTTTGGATACTAGCCCTTTATTCGATATGTCATTTGCAAATATCTTCTCCCATTCTGTCAGTTGTCTTTGGTTTTTGTTAACTGTTTCCTTTGCTGTGCAAAAGCTTTTGATCTTGATGAAGTCCCAATAGTTCACTTTTGTCCTTACTTCCCTTGCCTTTGACAATGTTCCTAGGAAGAAGTTGCTGCAGCTGAGGTCAAAGTGGTTGCCACCTGTGTTCTCCTCAAGGACACTGGTGGCTTCCTTTCTCACACTGAGGTCCTCCATCCGTTTTGAGTCTATTTTTGTGTGTGCTATAAGGAAATTGTCTAGTTTTTTTTCTGCCTATTTCACAATATTTGTTCTTCCAATCCAGAAGCATGGAATATTTTTCCATTTCTTTGTTTCTTCCTCAATTTATTCCAGGAGTACTTTATGGTAGACTTGCTTATAGTTTTCTGAGTATAGACTCTTTGCCTCTTTGGTGGGTAATAGTGTATTGTATCACATTGATTGATTTGCAGATATTGAACCAACCTTGTAGCCCTGGAATAAATCCTGCTTGGTCGTGGTGAATAATCTTTTTAATGTACTGTTGGATCCTATTGATAGTATTTTGTTCAGAATTATCGCATCTGTGTTCATCAAGGATATTGCTCTGTAATTCTGTTTTTTGATGGGATCCTTGTCTGGTTTTGGGTCAAGGTGAATCTGGACTCATTAAATGAGTTTGGAAGGTTTCCTTCCATTTCTATTTTTTGGAACAGTTTCAGGAGAATAGGAATTAATTCTTCTTTAAGTGTTTGGAAGAATTCCCCTGGGAAGCCGTCTGGCCCTGGGCTTCTGTTTGTTTGGAGATTTTTGATGACTGTTTCAATATCCTCACTGGTTACAGGTCTCTCCAGGTTTTCTATTTCTTCCTGGTTCAGTTATTGTAGTTTATATGTCTCTAGGAATGCAGCCATTTCTTCCAGATTGTCAAATTTGTTGGCGTAGAGTTGCTCATAGTATGTTCTTATAATTGTTTGTATTACTTTGGTGTTGGTTGTGATCTCTTCTCCTTCACTCATGATTTCATTTATTTGGGTCCTTTTTTTTTTTTTTTTTTTTTTTTTTTTTTTTTTTTTTTTTTTTTTTTTTTTTTTTTTTTTTTTTTTTTTTTTTTTTTTTTTTTTTTTTTTTTTTTTTTTTTTTTTTTTTTTTTTTTTTTTTTTTTTTTTTTTTTTTTTGGTAAGTCTGGCCAGGGGTTTATCAATCTTAGTAAGTCGTTCAAAGAACCAGCTCCTAGTTTCATTGATTTGCTCTATTGTCTTTCTGGTTTCTATTTCATTGATTTCTGCTCTGATCTTTATGCTTTCTCTTCTCCTGCTGGATTTCGGCATTCAAAGAACCAGCTCCTAGTTTCATTGATTTGCTCTATTGTCTTTTTGGTTTCTATTTCATTGATTTCTGCTCTGATCTTTATGCTTTCTCTTCTCCTGCTGGGTTTAGGCTTTATTTGTTGTTCTTTCTCCAGCTCCTTTAGGTGTAGTGTTAGGTTTGTACTTGAGACCTTTCTGCTTTCTTGAGAAAGGCTTGTACCGCTATATATTTTCCTCTCAGGACTACCTTTCCTGTGTCCCACAGATTTTGAACCATTGTGTTTTCATTATCATTTGTTTTCATGCATTTTTTCAATTCTTCTTTAATTTCCTGGTTGACCCATTCATTCTTTAGATGGATGTTGTTTAATCTCCATGTATTTGGGTTCTTTCCAAATTTCCTCTTGTGATTGTGTTCTAGTAGAGTTCTAGCTTCAGAGCATTGTGGTCTGAAAATATTCAGGGCATGTTCCCAATCTTTTGATACCGGTTGAGACCTGATTTATGACCCAGGATGTGATCTATTCTGGAGAACGTGCCATGTGCACTAGAGAAGAATTTGTATTTTGTTGCTTTGGGATGGAAAGTTCTGAATATATCTGTGATGTCCATCTGGGCCAGTGTGTCATTTAAGGCGTTTATTTCCTTGTTGATCTTTTGCTTGGATGATCTTTCCATTTCAGGGAGGGGAGTGTTAACGTCCCCTCCTATTATTGTATTCTTATCGATGTGTTTGGTTTTTTATATTTTATTTTTTTTATTTTTATTTCTTTTCAGTGCAACAGTTTCTTTGATTTTGTTATTAATTGGTTTATGTAGTTGGCTGCTCCCATGTTAAGGGTATAGACATTTAAAACTGTTAGATCTTCTTCTTGGACAGACCCATTGAGTATGATATAGTGTCCTTCCTCATCTGTTATTATAGTCTTTGGCTTAAAATCTAATTTTTTGCTTAAAATCTAATTGATCTGATATAAGGATTGTCACACCAGCTTTCTTCGGATGTCCGTTAGCAAGGTGAATTATTTTCCATGCCCTCACTTTAAACCTGGCGGTGTCTTTGGGTCTAAAATGAATTTAGACCCACGTGAGCGGCTTCCCCGCTGTAATACCTGTGAGCTCTGTGACAGTCACACACACCAAATCCTCCTGTGACCCCGCAGGACCTGGGGCCATGCTGACCCCTTGTGGGCTTCTCCCCGATTTAGCCTCTGTAGCCATGTCCCTCAGTGAATCAGACTTTTAGAAGTCCTGATTTTGTTCTCCATTGTTTCACCTCTTGCCGGGAGTCGGCCCATCCTCCTCGTGGTCTATCTTCCCATTGCTTTTGATTCACGTCTCCGCCGGTGCTACCTTTCAGAAAGTGGTCGATTTTCTGTTTCTAGAATTGCTTCTCTTCTTCTCTTCTATCTCCTGTTGGATTTGTACATGTTCGCAATGGTTTCATAAGCTATCTAGCTGATCTCCTGCTATCTGATGTCGTCTGCACCTGCTACTTCTCTCCCATCTTCTCCTTTTTGATTCTTTATTCCTGTTAACATGTGTAGCGTTGCGTGGAAAGGCGGCAAACATTGAGAGCTCAGTATCTGTTTGTTAAGAGTACACAAGCTTTCTCTAGTGTATCATATTTGCTCTAGGAATCTACAGGGTCACATTTGGCCGCATTTCTCTTCATTACTACCTGGTAATGATGGTGAATGCCAAAAGTTTATGGCTTTCCATCACTTAATTTCATCCTATTTCCAGTGTACATTTATAATATTGTCAACTACAGTAAAAGACTTCCTTATATTTAATTTTCTTACACTTAGTCTTCAGTTTGCTAAGACAGCTCATGTGAGGATTTTTCAATGCATGCACATGCGTGCACACACACACACACACACACACACACACAGAGGTGCATTAGGTGATGTAAGGTGATGGATGTGTTAATGCATTTTTGTGTAGTGATCACTTCCCAACATATACGTCTATCAAATTATCACACTGGTACATTTGATTTATCAGTTATAATCTGAGCAATGCTGGAAACCTATTTCCTTTAATTTTTAAAAATGTTAAATAAAGGTATAAGGGGGAAACACATTCTCGCATTACAGATACATGATGTTCGTGATGTAGTCTTAAATCCACTGCTGATTTATTTTAATTGAATACTTAATGATTTGGTCCATGCATACCTAAGGATGGCTGGGCTGTACATTGTTCTTCCCCCACTCCTTCAAGTGCATTTCAGACTCTCCTCCCTCTTTTCTCAAAAGGGTCTTCATGTGAGTCAAGTGTTCTCACTGGGTCCTGTTTCACATTTCTGGGAATATTGTCATCTATACTGATATTGAGACGTTGGATGTACTATAAGCTGGCTAACTGAACATAATTTAAAAAAAAAGGAAAACATCCCTCAGCAAAAGAATAGCCCACAATTCTTAACTGTCCATAGTGTCAGATGTATGTTTTGTATAAAGACTATTTTCTAACTTTTTATTTTGTAGTCGTTTTGGATTTATAGTTGCAAACCTGTCACCCAGTTTACTCCAATGTTAACATCTTACATAACTAAATTATGCTTATCAAAACTCTGAAATTAACATGCATAAATAAAATTAACTTTAGACAGAAGAAAGAAAGAAAAAAAGGAAAAGAAAGAAAAGCAAAGAAAGGAAAAGAAGAGAAAAGAAAATAAAAGAAGGAAGGTCAGGTTTCCAGGCACCTGGGTGGCTCAGTGGGTTAAGCATTTGCCTTAGGCTCAGGTCATGATCCCACGGTCCTGGGACCAAGTTCCTCATTAGGCTCCCTGCTCAGAGGGAGGCCTGCTTCTCTCTCTACCCCTACTGGTTTTCATACTCTTCCTCTCTCAAAAATAAATAAATAATCTTAAAAAAAAAATAAAAGGAAAACTCAGATTTCCTTGTGCCATGTTAATAACATCGTCTTCTCCCACGTCATCCCCACCACCCACCTGGGACATCAAATTTTAATAACTTACAGAACAAAGTACTTAAAACTTATTGTGCACTTTCTGGAAATACATAGAAAAAGAATCACTCAGAAAATGCGTCTAAATTTTCTGTGACTCTTTTAATGCATCAAACTGTATAATTTATTTAAAAATATTTTTAGGAATTCAACCTTTTTAATTGTATTCAATGTATTTTATTTTATTTTATAAGTAGTATTAGTCAACATGTTAGAGCATCCAATTTGGATTGCATTTCTTTCATGGCATTCTTAAGTTTGGCCTGATTAGATCTCATTTCTGCCCTTAGAGATTCTGTATTGTCAGGTATGCTTTTCTCAAGCCTAGCTACTAACTTTATAATTGATATCCTTAATTCCATCTCTGACATCTTGCTTATATCCATATCAATTAACTATGTGGCAGAGAACATTTCCTCTGGTTCTTTCCTATGCTGGGAGTTCCTCTTTCTAGTCATTCTGCACAGGAAAGGATGGGTGAGCAAATGAAGAGAGTCCAAAATGTCAACCCTGACCCAAGCAAAATGCACCGTAGAAAAAACCCAAAGTGGCCAGACGCCAAAAAAGCAAAACAATGAAAAGTGAAGAAAGTGAAAGTGAACAAAAAAGAAAAGTGAACACATCACAGAAAAGTGAACAAAACAATAAAAAATGGGGAGGGAAGAGAGATGATACACTCACAGGGTGAACAAAGCGGGGTGATCTCCTTGTTCCTGACTGAATTTTGGTCTCCATGTTAGAAAACACTGCATCTCAAAATTGCAAAGAATATAGAGTGTGTGTGTGTGTGTGTGTGTGTGTGTTTATTTGAATTCATTGAAAAAAGGAGTAGGCATAAAACAGGCATAAGTCTATAAAATGTAGATGTGAGAAAAAAAGGGGGGATTAAAAAGTGACTTAAAGACACGGTTTGATAAAATAGGAGTCTACTTACAATAGGAAAAAGGTAAAAAAAAAAAAACGTGTAAAATTTTAGACTGAAGGATAAACGAGTTGTGAAGACACACCTGGAGCTCAATACACTCTTTCCCCTGGTGCTGGAGTTTTAGTCTCCGGGATTCATGAGCTTGTCATTACCTGTTCTTTCAGTCTGTCTTCTGGGGGATGTGCCTGTTGTGCTTCTCCTCAGGTTTCTTCGCCTGAGCGGAGTGGTTCTAACCCATGTCCATGGCATGGGATCCAGGTGAGCTGGTCCTCTGCGTGGCTTTTGTTCCCTGGTGGCTTTCTGCACCTCTTCAGAGGGTCAGAGCAAAAATGGCCCTAACTAGATTTCTCGGCCACAGCCACAAGCTCATGTCCCCCCCACCCCATTCGATAAACTCTTCAGGTCAAACCTTCTCCACTTCTCTGTGCATGAAGCGCCACAGAAATCCATGGATTGTGTCCACTGCAATCTTCCTTGGGGGATTCCCAGGGACCCATGAGCATCTCTGTGCTTTGTGTCTTTGGGACTGCAAGCCTTTGTGGACTGTGCATGCACCCAGCTAGCTCCTCCCAGGTCATGGCTGGGTGCTGCCCTACTATCCTTTTTGGGGCCCTGCAACCCTGAGAGATGTTGCCTGGTCATGAGTGTCACTGTTGCAACCCTCCCAGGTGCTGGTAACCAGCCAGCACTTTACAGTCTTTTTCCAGGTGTTCAGGCACAGAGCAGTGTCCCTACCAGCCCGGCTCCCAGCTTTTGGCAACCCGAACTGAGAGGCCCTCCTGGGCTCGCTGACTATAACCAGTTTCCCTGCTCCACTCCTTGGGAACTCCATCACCTCAGGCACCCAGGTTTTTCTGTGGCTCCTGGGATCCTGAGACCATAGTGACTCCCCTAGAATTCTGCCATTTCTCTCCCCTGAGCCCTTTTCGGAAAGGAATGTCTCTCACTGGAGCAGATATCAAAGAGTCCTTTTTTGCACTCCAGTGTTACATCACTCTTCAGTAGCCAGCTTATGGAGGCTCCCTTCCCTTTCCTTTTATCTTCTGATATTTCCCCAGAGATTCACAACTCCGTACCTCCTACCTTGCAATATGCAGTTCTTTTTTCTGCTTGTAGATTTCCATATATATTTTCTTACATCTCAGGCTAAATTCATGGGTGTTCAGAATGGCCTGATAGCTATTCCGCTAAATTCAAGGCACCAGATGAAACAAGGTCGCCTACTTTTCCACCGTTTTGCCACAGCCTCAATGATGACATCTTCCAACGGAATTTATCCCAAAATATGTTGATATCGTTTCAGCTGGCTTGGTCTCTCTGATGCTCTTTCGGGAGCCCTTGGGGAGTTCTCCCTCTCAGGTTCTGGTGGAGGAACAGGCAGGAAGCTGGACAGAGAGCCCAGTCCCTCTGGTCAGGGGTGGCTTCTGGCAGGGCTGGCTCAGGATAGGTCATATGCAAATCACAGGCTAGATGCCAGTTTGGAAGATTTTCCACTTTTTCCACCCTGTATTGGCTTAGAAGTAAATTTTGATGTTGTAAAAAGCGTATGGTGAGCCAGAGGAAATGAGTTTACAAAGCCCTACAAACCTGGCTCCCTCCAGGTTTGTAGATCCCAGCAGGATCTGCTACGATGTGGGTGTGACCATGGGCAAGTTTCCCATCTGGTTCTTAGGTTCCCAGTAAGTGATGGGGCATATCTCAAAATGCTATGCAAATTCCACAGAAATACATGAACAAGTATATTCATAGCGTTTTTATTCATAATCACCCAAAACTGAAAATAGCCCAGGTTTCTCTCAATAGAATGTTTATAATCTCTGTGATGATTAGTCACTTGAATACCACTGCTTAGTAATGAATTGAATGAACTAGTTACATAAAACATCTCATACTGATTCATAGAAACCATAGCCAACAGAGTACATACTATAAAATTTCATCAATATGAAGTTCAGGGAAAGGCACAATTTATCCATGGGGGAAAAATCAGAACAGTGGTAGTGCTCTTCAATATATATATGTGGGATGACTTGGGAAGGGCATAATGGAACATTGTAAAGGTTAATATTTTACAACTTGACAAGACTTTGGCTTACATAAGCACAAATGTTGGTTAAAACTCATCACTTAAGATATACATAAGCTTTATAAGAAATCAAAATTTTAAGTAAAATGAGTTTGTTGTGATAATATTGGACTCCAATAATAAACTGAATTATTTGAGGAAAATTTACTGTTGGCTATAACTTTTTTGAAATGGATAAAAATAGAAGATGGATTAGTGGAGAGGTCATGGAGAGATGAACTGATACATACAAGGCAAGTACACCCAAATGTCAGTAGCAGAATAGGAGAGTTAAATGTAAAATTCATTGCTATTTTCATTGGTTTTGAACATTTTCCTTACTAAATATGGGATGCATAAACTTTATAAGGGCCTTCCCACTTTAATGTTTTTGTGGTCCCCATTCAAAGGGAAGTAAAGCTTCGGGGTAGCTGGAATGTTCAGAAGAGAAGGCTGTTGACAAAATGAACCAAAGAACGAGGAATCATTCTCTAGGGTTCCAGATGCCTTTAGGGAATGCCAGAAAACCTCTTGCCCTTAGTGTCCCTGCCCTATCAGCTTCCTGGACCAGGGAAGGTATTTCTTACGCAGATCAGAGGGCAGCCTCTAAGAGCAGGAATATACACAGGATACCGTGAAGGACACATTGACTGTTCTCCACAGCTTCCACAATTGTTCACCCAACCTCTGCCCACCTGCACCTTGTTCCCATTTAGGATTGCAAAAATTCGGCATTTGTTTCGACATTAAAATTTTTGAGAAATTGTTTTTCAACGTTTTGTTTGAATTCTGCTGCTCTGGGTCATGTCACTCTCATGCTACATTTTAGTCCCCTGGTCAGCCAGAAGTCCCAAGGCTCTCTGGGATTCCCCATAATATGTTTTATGGTCACTGGCCTCCTGATGCATTCCTATTCTCAATTCCTCTGAGCACCTCTTTTGGGGCATCCCCTTCCCAAACCCAGAAGGTTCAGCTTGGTGTTTCATTCCTTTGCCTGCCTTAGCATGGAGAAGGAAGATGTGGTTGGAAGGTCAGGACATGAGCCTGTGCCTGAGACCCAGAAGAGGAGCCCATGATGGGGCTATCTTTTCAGTAGGGTTCGCATGAGGCATCCAGAAGGAGGGCAGCAGAAGAGACAGAGTGTGGGAGCTGGGGAGGCTCAGTCCAGCCTCATGGCCTGGAATGGGTCTTCATGGCAGTCTCAGGCTGAGGCTCTGCTATGTCACAATGGACCGATCGTATTGCACACCACTCACTTCACTGACATGTGACTTCATTGACATGTTCATGTGACTTCACTGGGCATTCTTTCTCCTTTGTCCCTGGCCTTCAGGCGGCTAAGAGGCAGCCCGCCCAGAGCCTTCACTCTTCCAGCCCATTGTCTCATCTGCAGATGTCCGCAGTTGACTTGTGAATTTATTTAGGCTCCAATGACTGTTCCAACATACCCATGACAGCTGGAAGAGATGTCCTAAGTCCTTATTGGAGCCCAGGGTTTGGAGGGCAGCAGGAGTGGCAGAAGCCTGGCAGGGCGCTGATTAACGTGGTGGTGATCATGCCTGTCTCCAAGGTGTGCCACAGACCCGCCCATCTGATACCCAGCCCAGAACACCATGACTTTCCAAGAGGAAGGTAAATAAACCATTTATTTTCTCATTCTTTTTATTTTCCACAAGTGTAGCAAATATTTCTCATAGTTTATCCTTTGTCAGTCTTCATTTTCAGTGGGATTTTCATTTGATACTTTTCTATTCTGGTTTTAACCTTTATTTTAGCAGCAGATAATTATACTTTATTTGGTCAAATTAGGCTGATGTTCATTAATGCTGTTCATGATCCTATTACATATTATTGTCTTTCCCACAGAATTTTCAGCTGAGACTTGTGTCATAAAGAAAAAGAAAAAAAAGATTATTGAGGCCCAACACTTCCTTAAATAATCCCCTTCAATGCCTATCGCCAATCATTTTGGAGATGAAATGACCTGACACTGTATATCAGTGGTCTCCTTTTATGTCCTAATCAACTGAACATTGTCTCTAGGGATTGAACTGTTTACTTGATTTATGATTCTAGTTGTTTATTCTTTGTGTATAGAAATGCAACCTGTTATTGTGTGTCAATTTTGTATCTTTCAATTCAAAAGTATTTGTTAACTCTAGCAGTGTGTGTGTATCCTTTAGAGTTTTCTATATATGTGGTTAAGTAATTTGTGCGGAAAGATAACTTTATTTATTCCTTTCCGATTTGGATGCCTTTTCTTGATTAATTGCTCAGGCAGGATGTTCCACTACTATGTGAAACATTAACACCTTTGTCTTGTACCTGAACAAAGAAGAAAAACTTTCAGTCTCTCAACATTGAGTCTGAAGTGAATTGTAGAGTTACCTATATACTTATTATGCTGAGGAAGTTTCCTTTCATTAGTGATTTTTTGAAGATCTTTGTTATGAAAGGTGTAGAATCGTATAGATGCTTTTTCTGTATCAACTGAGGTCTTTTTTTTTTACGATTCTATTTGTTTAATTGACAGAGAGAGATCACAAGAAGGCAGAGAGGCAGGCAGAGAGAGAGAGAGGAGGAAGCAGGCTCCCTGCTGTGCAGAGTCCAATGCGGGACTCGATCTCAGGACCCTGAGATCACGACCTGAGCCAAAGGCAGAGGCTCAACCCACTGAGACACCCAGGCACTCCCTTCATTTATTTTTATTTTATTAATGTTCTGTATTACATTAATTATTTTGCCTATGTTGAGCAACGCTTAAATTCCAGTAATAGAATCCTGCTTGGTCAATAATGCTGTTGATTAATTGTGCTACTACTTTGTTGAAGATTTGTCTCTCAATATTTATGAAGCATATTGGTTTACACCTTCTTTTATTTTCTTGTAGAATCTTGGTTATGCTTTGGTATCAGGGTACTGCTGGCCTCATACAATGGGTTAGGAATATGACAGATAGTTTTCTCATGCCAGCCAGACTGACTGTTCTCAAAGAATTGTGGTTGTGTGTTCTAACCACTTTGGGGATGCCAAGAGGGGCAGACTCAGGGGCTTTCCTTTGTTTCAACTGCCTTAGAACTTTTTAGGAGCTCCTGGGTGGCATTCTCAAGAGCATTTCAATGAAATATACTAGCAGCACCTGTCTGGGCAAAGATCAACCTGAGGGATGCAGACTGAGAAATCTAGGAGGGAAGATGCTGGGACATAATTGAGGGACAACGGGCACTGAAAATCTGCTGTGTACTGGGCAGCCTAAAGGCCACACTGATGCCCCCGGCTGGCCAGGTGCTTAGAAAACACCTGAGAGCATCATGTGAGTTCACCTTCAGCACTGGAGCAACTGCCAGTGAAGGGGAGCTGGGAGTTAATTTCCTGCATAAGGCTTGGAGCAGAGTGCCAGCAGGGGCCAGTCTGCAGTGAAGGGCAGAGCCCCTCCTCCTGGTCCAGCTCCAGACATTGCTTCAGCTCTCTCTCAAATCACAAGGGAACCACTGAGCTAAAAGGAGTGAGACTTTAGGGGCACTCATGACAAAGGCCCTTAAAAATTTTTTGAGAAAAATCACTAAACAAATGACACAATCCATACAAGTTGTAAACAAACAAGCAAAACCCTGGAAAGGCAGAAGACAGTCGTTTGCAAAATTAACACACTGTGATGCTCAAAATATCCAGTATTCAACAACAAAAACAAGAATCATGCAAAGAAACAACATACAGTTCATTTGGGTGCAGTGGGGGTGGGCAAGAAAACTGAAGACACTGTCCTAAGGAAATGGCTTTAAAAGAACTCTTTCAATGATGCTTGAAAATTGGAACTAGGAGGGGAAGCTGGATGGCTCAGTTGGTTAGGTGTTCGACACTTGATTTCATCTCAGGTCATGATCTCAGGGTTGTGAGATTGAGCCCCACATCAGGCTTTGTGCTGGACATGGAGCCTGCTTAAGATTCTCTCCCTCAGGCAATTCAAGCAAGAAGGGTTTTCTACATTCAATTTCTTCATTCCGAATACGACTCCCCAAGTTGGACAGAAACTAGGAATGCAAGGAGATTTCTTGCTCTCCTTAATGCTTCCTTCTCTAGTCTATGATATTAAATACGATATTAGTATTTGTGATCTTTCCCTTTTCATTCATAATTTTATTAATTTGGGCCTTCTCTCTTTTCTATTGGATTAGTGTGGCCAGTGGTTTACTGATTTTATTGATTCTTTCAAAAAAACAGCTCCTAGTTTCATTGCTGTGTTCTACTGTATCTCTAGTTTGTATCTCATTGATCTCTGCTCTAACCTTGATTATTTCCCTTCTCGTGTGTGGAGTTGGCTTAATTTGTTGTTGAGTCTCCAGTTTTTAAGGTGTATGGAGAGCTGGTGTATTCAGGAGTTTTCGATATTTTTGAGGGAGGCTTGGATGGCTATGTCTTTCCCCCTTAGGACCACCTTTGCTGTATCCCATAGGTTTTGGGCCAAAGTGTCTTCATTCTCATTGGTTTCCATGAATTGTTTAAGTTATTCTTTGATCTCTTGGTTGATCCAAGCATTCTTAAGCAAGGTGGTCATTAGCTTCCAGATGTTTGAGTTCCTTCCAAACTTTGCCTTGTTATTGAGCTCCAGTTTCAAAGCATTGTGATCTGAGAATATGCAATATAATCTCAATCTCTTGGTATCGGTTGAGCCCTGATTTGTGACCCAGGATGAGGTCTATTGTGGAGAAGGTTCCATGTGCACTTGAGAAGAATGAGTATTCTGTTTTTTTAGGGTGGAATGTTCTGTATATATATATGAGGTCCGTCTGGTCCAATGTGTAATTCAATGCTCTTGTTTCTTTGTTGATTTTCTCCTTGGATGATCTGGCTATTATGGATAGTGGCTTGTAAACATCTCCTACTATTAATGTACTCATATCAATATGACTCTTTATCTTGTTTAATAGTTTCCTTATGTAATTGGCTGCTCCCATATTGAGGGCATAAATATTTACAATGGTTGGATATTTTTGGTGGATAGTCCCTTTAAGAATGGAGAGCCCAGGGGCACCTGGGTGGCTCAGGGGCTTAAAGCCTATGCTTTCGGCTCAGGTCGTGATCCCAGGGTCCTGGAATCAAGCCCCGCATCAAGCTCTCTGCTCCATGGAGGGCCTGCTTCCTCCTCTCTCTCCCTGCCTGCCTCTCTTGTAGTCTCTGTCTGTCAAGTAAATAAATAAAATCTAAAAAAAAAAAATGGAGAGCCCAGATATGGACCCTCAACTCTATGGTCAAATAATCTTTGACAAAGCAGGAAAAAAATATACAGTGCAAAAAATACAGTCTCTTCATACATGGTGCTGGAAAAATTGGACAGCTATATGTAGAAAAGTGAAACTCGACCATTCTCTTAACTGTACACAAAGATAAACTCGAAATGGATAAAAGACCCCAATGTGAGACAGGAATCCATTGGAATCCTAGAGGAGAACATAGGCAGTAATCTCTTTGATATCAGCCACAGCAACTTCTTTCAAGATATGTCTCCAAAGGCAAAGGAAACAAAAGCGAAAAAGAACTGTTGGGACTTCATCAAGATCGAAAGCTTCTGCACAGCAAAAGAAACAGTCAACAAAACAAAGAGGCAGGGGCACCTTGGTGGCTCAGTGGGTTAAGGCCTCTGCCTTCGGCTCGGGTCATGATCCCGGGGTCCTGGGACCAAGCCCCGCATCAGGCTCTCTGCTCAGCAGTGAGCCTGCTTCCGCCTCTCTCTCTGCCTGCCTCTCTGTCTGCTTGTGATCTGTCGAACAAATGAATAAAATATTAAAAAAAAAAACAAACAAACAGGCAACCCACGGAATTGGAGACGATATTTGCAAATGACAGTTCAGACAAAAGGCTGATATCCCGTATCTATAAAGAACGTCTCAAACTCAACACACACAAAACAGATAATCATGTCAAAAAAAAAAATGGGCAGAAGACATGAACAGACATTTCTCCAATGAAGATATACAAATGGCGATCAGCCACATGAAAAAAATGTTCATCACTAGACGTCAGGGAGTTTCAAATTAAAATCACATGGAGATACCACCTTACACCAGTTAGAATGGCCAAGACTTAACAACACAGGAAGCAACGTGTGTTGGAGAGGATGTGGAGACAGGGAAACCCCCTTACACTGTTGCTTGGAATGCAAGTTGGTGCAGCCAATTTGGAGAACAGTGTGGAGATTCCTTAAGAAATTAAAAATAGAGTTTCCCTATGACCCTGCAATTGCACTACTGGGTATTTACCACAAAGATACAGATGTAGTGAAAAGAAGGGCCATCTGTACCCCAATGTTCATAGCAGCAAGGGCCACGGTCGCCAAACTGTGGAAAGAACCAAGATGCCCTTCAATGGATGAATGGATAAGGAAGATGGGGTCCATAAACACTATGGAGTATTATGCCTCCCACAGAAAGGATGAATACCCAACTTTTGTAGCAACATGGACGGGACTGGAAGAGATGATGCTGAGTGAAATAAGTGAAGAAGAGAGATTCAATTATCATATGGTTTCGCTTATTTGTGGAGCTTAACAACACGGAGGACATGGGGAGATGGAGAGGAGAAGGGAGTTGAGGGAAATTGGAGGGGGAGATGAACCATGAGAGTATATGGACTCTGAAAAACAATCTGAGAGTTTGGAAGGGGCGGGGGTGGGAGTGTGGGGAAACCTGGTGGTAAGTATTATGGAGATCACGTATTGCATGGAACACTGGGTGTGGTGCATAAACAATGAATTCTGTTACACAGAAGAGAAAGTAAATGAAAAAATAAATAAGATATTAATATTGTCTAACACAGTTTCTATGGACATCATAAACTCAAAATATCTTTGTCATAATGGTTGATCTTTCATAGGGTCTTAGAGAAGATATTAGGCATTGTGTATATATCAGTCCCTTTGAGGAAACTTACAAAATGGATCATGGTTAATAATCAATATGTTATAAATAGAGCATAAACCCATTATAAAATGTCAGTGAGGTTAACTATGTTAAATAGTGACATAAAAAATGAAACGTGCTCTGTAGAGAGTGAGGAATTCTCAATGGCTCTTCCCAAGAAAGAAACCCTCTCTACAGACCTATGGGATTTCCCTTTGTTCCTCATCAAAGATTATCCTGAGGGAGAGAGGAATCAGATCCTGGGACTTGTGATATTTTGTCCACAACCTACTGAGGTTGTCAAATGTTGCTGCCTTAGGAAATAATCCAGAGGGCAGCAAATCCCAATGTCCAGGCCTCAGAAAGGCAGCAAAAGAATCCGTTACTGCAAGGGGGATTCCAAAATATGAATAGAGGAAAACGGAGCACCTGATCCCATGAGAGACTAAAGTGGGACTGAGGCCTCATGCAGTGCATGTGGCACGTACACAGGATGCAAGGGGAAGTATGTGGCTTAGGCATCGATTCATGCAGGAGAACGGGGCGTGCCTGTGATCCTCAATGTCTAAGAAGCCCTAGGTCCTACCAACCTCCTCTTTACTCTTAGGTAATTAAGCTTTGAGATATTAAAATCATTACAGAAAGGATCTGAAATGCTGAGGAAAAGAAAAATATGAACATAAAGTCATAGTTGAGGAAATATTATTAAGGATAAATCAATTATACACAACTTTGGAAAAACACTTAATCACGAAAAGGAGCCAACCAGGTAAAATATTCCCCACGACAATTTCTACAAAAATCACATCACAGAGTCAAGAAAATCTCATCTCCGGAGAAAACACTGTGTCACCCTTTGCAGAGCAACCTTTGTTGGTAGAGATTTTATGCAGAATCTCCCAATTCAGATATTTGTAAACCAAATACAGGTTTAGGTACTACGTTAAATTTACAATTTAGTTTACCATTTATCAGTATAATTTCACTCAGTTTCATAGAGAATGTCTATAGATAAAGCAAGATTGAATTCCCCGATGGGTAAGTACCTTTTGAAATGTCACATCTATTTACGTGATGAGTGTCTGTGTGTGTGTAAGTGTGTGTTCCGTTTGCATGTGCAAGCTCCCCAAAAGCAGGACAACCAACGTGATGTGGACTCGACAATTTCCATCCAATGCAGCTGAGGAAGTGCCGATTACCCACATCAGCCCAGGGCTGTGACTTGCTCTCCATTCAACAGGCACCTCCTCGGGATCCCCTGGGCTGGAGGACAAGTCTCTGAGGACATGGGCTGTCTCACTCTCTCCCACTGTCTTCAGAGGACGAGGACACCTGCAGGCCCTCATAGAGGACACTCACAGGGAGGTGACAAAAGAATCTCTCAGATTTCTGAATGACAGGAGGGCCCTGACCAGGAGGGGCTGACTTCTCAGGAAGATGGCGCAAGGGAGGTGTTAGGAACCTGGAGCTCCAGCAGGCTTTGTCCAATCACGTGAAGACCATTCTCAGGGGCTTGCCAGGGGTATGTTTGGAAAGTGGACGTGGGGCTTCGATGCATGCCTGGACCGTTTCCAGGAGAGGTCGGGCTCATGGAGGCTGTAGGTAGATGACTTGCCTTGGGGGAGGTGCTGTCCCGGTCAGTGGGGGTGCCACTGGGGGTCCACATGCCTTTCTCCTTGTTGGAGGACACAGATTCTCAGAAGCCCCCACTTGATTTTCCTGTATGCTCTTGCAGTGGTGCTGGAAGGGGCTCCAGCGTGCTTTCTTTCAGGGCTTCAGGCCTGTCCCTAGGGAGATCGGGATTCTTCTCTTGCCAGCTGTCTTGAGGTGGATTTGGGAAGTCTGAACCATACCAAGCCTTGCATTAGGATGTGCATTCACTTCGGGACCCCTGGCTGGTGCCTGGCCATGTTGAACGCCATCTACCTTGGCCACAGCCTGGGGAACGTCAAGAGAATCTCCTTGGGGGCTGTTTCCTGCCAGATGGACAACCAGGCCACCCTCCCTGGCATCGGGTTGTCATGCCAGGGGTCTGTCAGGGGTCACCACTTGCTGTACCTCATGTTGTACACCAGGGGAGAAGACGCTCGCTGAAGAGCTTCTGAAAGCAGACTTTGAGTGGTACCCAGCTCTCATGTCAGGGGTTTGGGTAGGTGGCTCCCATGGGAGGGGAGGCTACAGGACAGACACCGTCTTGGTGGTGAGGATGGGCACCGGCCTGTGTGGACGCTGTGTGAAAAGGAATACATAGAAATGCACATTAGTTTTTCCTCACCACCAAGGCAACATTGCCATGAAGGAAAACCAAGAAACTCACAAAATCCCAAGACCTTCGTATGTTCAGCTCAGCAGTGGAAGACAGAAAAGGGTTCTGTCTACATAGGAGGTGGGACCACAGTTCTGGGGTGGCCAGGAATAGATACAATACCCGACAGGATCTCCTGGATACCCTTTTTCTATTGGGGAGGAACAGAGAAAGCTTCTGCAAAATCATCTATGGTTCCTCCAGAAAACCGTGCACTCTGCTCCGGAGAGCACAGGAATCCTGCTGCTGTGGAATCACTTCAGAGGCTACTGAGTTTTGCAGGACAATGTGGGAGAATGGGTCCCTAAGGAAAGTACCCTTTTCTTCCATCAAGTGTTGTGCATGTGAGAAGAGTGTCCTCCAGTGCTTTACCATCCCACGCAAACCACTGTGCACACACATCCCAGGAACAAGGCACCATGATGGACAGCAAAGGAAAATGGAGGAGCAGGATGCCCCCCTGAACTCACACTGCTCAGAATGGAAGTTGATCCAATTCTCACCCAGGAAGGCAACGGCAGCCCATCAGTGTCCCCCAGAGAGAACAGGATCCAGGAAGCAGGGGACACTCACCCTAACGTAGCTGCAGGATTCTGTGCAATCCTTCCAGGTTTGCTTCTGCCGCCCTTTGGGTCACCTCGGGAATCTCTGGAGCAGGGCCTCCCTCTGCCGGGCTTCTTGCCTGCACAACAAAGGATGGGAAGTGGAACGAACTCAGTTTCATGTCTCCAAACTGGGACACAAGCCTCAGGCCTCAGACAGCAGCGTCCTTTCCCTCCCTTCCATTCATCCTTCTACTCCAGGGACCCCTCCAGGTTTGGCTAGGAACTACTAGCATTCGGGGTCTCTGGCAGATCTGCTTGGCATGAGCCAGGTTCCCATATGTCCCCTGGTAAGGGGACACCCACCCCACCACACACACACTCTCGCTGATTCAGCAAGGGAAGCTCAGTAGCCTAAGTGTGGACCCCTGGAGGATGGAAAGTTCCTTTGTCGGCCTCCCCACCCCTGTATGTGCCTGAGGACAGCACAGAACTCAGTGTCCAGGGACAGAGACAAAGTGTCGTCAGACGTCAGCCCTGGGATTGGGGACAGCAGCGAGCACCGCTCCTCACCTTGGTCCCTCTCCCTTCTCCCTTCAGCCTGCTTCAAGGGCCCAGGATTCTGGTGGTCCTGCTGACTCCGTGGTTCTACGTTCTCCTTCAGCTTCCTGGGGCCCAAGGCCTGAAGGTCGAGGGCCCTGTCCCAGTGCTTCATGGGGCACCTGCTGCTGGATGCCTTGTGCCCACAAGCTCCACAGTCCCTGCACTTCACCTGGGGAGGACAAAAGAAGGATCAGTAGTTTTGGACCAGGGGCATCCCCTCGCCTTGTGAGGTCCCAGCCCCGTGAAGATCCTGGGATGATTCCCCAACCTCTCCAGGAGGGACACAGGGGAGGGAGTTCAAGTGTCAGGCTGAACTGAAGGAGCTCGCTGGAGAGACATGGACAAACGCCAGCCTGGACTGGAGCCTGCACACTCCTGAGGTCGACCCTCGCTGTGTATGAATGCCCCACTATGTCTGCTGACCAGACTCCAGGGCAGGGGGTCCTTGCCCAGGAAATGATGACTGACTTATGGACACCGAGCTCTCCATGTGCCAAGCCTGTCTCCAGAGTCATGGCAGACTCCCTGCTCACAGCACATGCCAGCCTCCACTTACCCTGGGATCCTCATCTTCTGGCCCAGGAGCCCTGGGTACTAAGGGTGCTCTCGCTGGCCTCTTCCCTTTCTGGGCTTTCAAGAGTGTGTAGGGCTCAAGCTGGGTGTGACTGCCCGCCCCCTGTCCTACTTCCTTGAGGGACATGGCAGTTGGCCGGCCTGCCTCGGGGATGGCTGTCTGGATTTCCTGATTCAAAAAAAAAAAAAAATGACAGTCATATTCGAACAGATGCAAGCTTTCTCCCTGTCCCTTCTTCTCCAAGTAGGTATGAGGGGGCCTCAGGACCACCAGATCAAACATAGCTATCAACCTGTGACGTCTTGTCTCTTCCTGTCCTCCATACTCTCCTGCCTCCCCACCTCCAGGATGGTGCCCTTAGGAAAGCCAGGTGAATTTGACTTGAATGACTTACCAGAGAGATGCTTGTGAATTCTCTCACAATGCACTCTAGCAGCAAAACCAGGGACAGGACTGCCCACGATTTACACAAGAATCAAAGCTATGGCAATACTCCATGGGACAATCAGTGTTGAAAATGGAAAAGCAGGTATCCTTTCCACTCCAAACTCTCCATTTCCCCACTGACACCTGAGGAAGCCATTCTCAACTATAAGATCCCTTGGAAAAACATCACTTCTCTTGATGGAATGAGGGAAGTGGCCCATCTAAGGCTCTGAACTCTTTGATTTCATGTTTTCTTTTCAGTGCCCCATTCTTAATTCTCGTCTAATCCTTGGAAAATGAATAGCGTTTAACTTCATGTGAACCAGGGATTTCTTTCATTTTTCATTTTTTCTTTTTTGAGAGAGAGACAGAGTGAGAGAAAACTCAAGATGGGGTAAGAGCAGAGGGACCTACCTGCTGGGCAGGGAGCCCAATGAGGGGCTCCATACCAGGACCCTGGAATCATGGCCTGAGACAAAGTCAGACAACCAACTCAGCCGCCCAGGTGCCCTGAACCTGTGTCTTCTTTAGCCTCGAAGTCCCACAGCAAAATGGACCAGGATTCTGTTACAACACCTCCATGCCCCCACACCAATCAGACTGTTGGGGTCAGTTCCTTTGGAAGTGGAACCTCAGGGAGTCGAGAGCATTGGCAGATCAAATGCCTTTGATCAGTCTCTCTTCTCAGAATATGGTTTCACAGGCACCAGTTTTTAGCTCATTGAGAAAAGGCACATCACCCCATAATTTCCTCACTGTCCTATTTCTCTAGCTGCTAAGATAAGGACCCCAGTTGTCCAAACACCCACCTAAAATGCAATGGTGCTCCTCCTGTCTCTCAGGAGAGTCTCAGGAAGGTACTGGAGAGATTGGGCTGGAGGAGACTACGTATCTGACATGCCAAAGAATGGTGAGAAAGGGCCACTTCCTTCCCTCCCTGACTTTCCTATAGCCCCGAGGTCACATGACCTTTCAGGCCCTTAACACCGTCAACAAACTGAACTAGAGTTCCCAGAACATCAATAGGCGGCCCTCAACTGAAACTCAACCTCCCTAACTACCAAAGAATGTAAACCCTGCCCTTTGGCCACCAAACCTGGGCGCCAATTCTGACCAGAATGATAGACTAGTTCAAACAGCTACTATAGGGTAAATTGTAATTCAATTGGCCACCTGAGTGTGGCCTAACATGACTACGCAACTTTCTGTGTGTTTTACAATCTCCTTGGCCACGTGTGCTCTACAAAAGTTAGTCTGTGCAGCTGGGAAGAGGTTGCTCTCTCTGTAAGACATGGCTCTGACTGGTCGGTTTGATTCTCGATGCTTGATGCAAAAGAAAACTTTGTTTAATGTTCGCTTGGTATCCGACTCGCTCCTTTGATCACGGATCCCATCTTTAAGATTGCTGTGTCTTACACAGGGAATAGATATTCAATGGACCTTTCTAAGGCCATGGTTCAGTCCCAGCCTGTTACCTTCGAGTCCTACCAGAGCTTCCTCCAGCCTCCTCCTGGAAACACCCAGTCTAATGGGACCCCTTCCACTGCCCCACCCAGATGCCCTTCTTCATCCTTACCCTGCCCCACCCAGACTCACATGCCTTCCGTATCCTCTCATGCTCCAACTGGCTTCAACTCATACCAAGTGGCACCAGACACTGCCCAATGAACACACAAGAATCCATGCTATGGCAATAGGACATGAGGTACACAGAGTTGAAAATGGGAAAGAACCAATGCTTTCCTCTCAAAAACTGAATTTCCCATTTGACACACCAGGAACCCATTTTCAACTACAAAGTCATTTTACAAAACCTACTTTCTCCCCTACGAGACTGGAAGCTGCCCATCTGGGTTTCTGTAATCTCTCTTTTTTTTTAAGATTTTATTTACTTATTTGACAGAGAGAAACACAGCGAGAGAGGGAACACAAGCAGAGAGAGGGAGAAGAAGACAGCCTGATGTAAGGCTCGACCCCAGAACCCTGGGATCATGACCTGAGCCGAAGGCAGAAGCTTAACGACTGAGACACCCAGCGCCCCTGTAATCTCTTCTTTAATGTTCCCTTCTCAGAGTCCCTTTCTTAACTAACTTCTAAGCCATTGGAAATGAGAATCTTTCCACATCATGGAAACAAGTTCCTTCTTCAGGCTTTCAGTGTCCAAAGCCAAATGGAGCAGGACTTTGTCACAGCACTTCCACGATCCCACACACATCAGACTGTGGGGCAAATTTCCCTTAGAATGACAACCTCAGGGAGTCACGAGGACTGCTTTTGACCAGTCTCTCTTCTCAGAATATGCTTTCCAAAGAAAGTGTGCTTAACCCAATGGGGAAAGCTACATCCCTCCATAATTTCCTCACTGTCGTATTTCTCTGACAGCTGAACTGAGGACCCGTTGTCCCAAAACCCACCTGAAATGCAACGGTGCTCCTCCTGTCTCTCAGTAGAGGCTGAAAGGTTGCAGAGCGACACTGCTGGAGGAGCCTCTGTGTCCAGCGTGCCCGAGGAATGGTCAGAAAGGGCCACTTCCCTCCCTCCCTGACTTTTCTACTGGCCCAATGTCACGTGACCTTTCAGGCACTTGAAACCCACCATTCCAATCCCCTTTCTTCTCAGTCAGCGAGTCCCAGGATAGTATCCCTTCCTGTCCAACATTGTCATGCCTTATATACCATATGTATGTGCAGATATGCTTTTCAGAATACATACAATTCATACAAATAACAAAGATTTGAGTGCATGCCTGTTTTCTCCTCTTTTCTGTTATAGCCAATTTAATGTTAAAACCTGTTTAACTATTAGTGCCTGCTTAGCCAGAGCGACTCCATTTTGCCTAGGTAGCCTAATTGTTGTTTACATCCATGGACTTCATACCGGGAATCAATGCCCCAGCCGTTCCTGGTATCTGTTCCATATCGATTCCGGGAATCGATTCCGGAATAAACGTCCTAACAATAGAAGCGTCATACCTTGAGGTCTGTGGTTATGCCCTCTAAAATGAGCTTGTAAGTTCAGGGCGGGATCACTCTCTTCTGAGGTGGTCCTGACAGGTCAGTCTGATTTCTGATGCCTGGTGTCAAAATAAAGCCTTGCTTAACCTTTGCTTTGTATCAGTCTTATTCCTTTAATCAGGGACTCCATCTTTTTCTCTTTTCTTTTCTTTCCTTTTCTTTTCTTTTCTTTTCTTTTCTTTTCTTTTCTTTTCTTTTTTCTTTTCTTTTCTTTTCTTTTCGAGCCAGAGAGAGAGAGCGCGGGAGTTAAAATGAAATCATGTTTTGGGAGAGGAGGGACAGAGGCAGAGAGAAAATCTTTGATAGGCTCTAGGTCCAGTGCAGCTCCGGATAAGGGCTTGATCATGGCCTGAGCTGAAATCAAGAGTTCAGTGCTTAGGGGAATGACCACCCACATGCCCCTGGATGCATGTTCCTCTCCTCAACTAGAATTTCCTGTTCGGATCCTATGAAGCATCTTTTCTCCTGGCATCAACTATATTCATGCTGTTTTGGACCCATCAGTGTCCTCCATGTCCAAGCGTCTCACTTTCCCAACTGAAACTCTAGATCCAGGACACATTTCCAGGGTCTCTTCACTGTACCTGCTGCACTCCAACTTTTCCTTTGTGTCCTTAGGATGTTGCCTGCGCTTGGATAATCAGAGCAATGGAATCCATTGCAACATGACATTTTGGAACTGACTTCCTTGGCCGTTTGTGTTGGGAGCCAAATTGTGAGTGCTGGCCAGTCCCCATGTGGACCCGTGTACCTCTAATTCTTTTTATCTCCTCCTTCTTGATTCCTTTTTTTAAATTAAAAAAAATTTTTTAATAAACATATAATGTATTATTAGCCCCAGGGGTACAGGTCTCTGAACCGCCAGGTTTACACACTTCACACCACTCACCATAGCACATACCCTCCCCAATGTCCACTACCCCACCACCCTCTCCGGACCCACCTTCCCCCAGCAACCCTTAGTTTGTTTTGTGAGATTTAAGAGTCTCTTAGGGTTTGTCACCCTCCTGATACGATCTTGTTTCATTTATTCTTTTCCTACCCCTCAACCCCCAACATTGCACACCACTTCCTCCTATCAGGGAGATCATATGATGGTTGTCTTTCTCTGAATGACTTATTTTGAAAGCATAATACCCTCTAGTTCCAACCACAGCATCGTAAATGGCAAGATTTCATTTCTTTCCATGGCTGCATAGTGTTCCATTTTATATATATACCACATTTTCTTTATCCATTCGTCTGTTCATGGACATCTAGGTTCTTTCCGTAGTTTGGCTATTGTAGACATTCCTGCTGTAAACATTCAGGTACACGTGCACCTTAGATCACTACCTTCATATCATTAGGGTAAATACCCAGTAGTGCAATTGCTGGGTCATAGGATAACTCAAATTTCAACTTTCTGAGGAACGTCCAGGCTGTTTTCCAGAGTGCTTGCACCAGCTCGCATTCCCACCAACAGTGTAGGAGGGTTCCCCTTTCTCCAAAAACTCGCCAGCATCTGTCATTTCCTGACTTGTTAATTTTAGCCTTCCTGACTGGTGTGCGGTGGTATCTCATTGTGGTTTTGATTTGTATTTCTCTGATGCCAAGTGATGTGGAGTACTTTTCATGTGTCTGTTGGTCATCTGGACGTCTTCTTTGCAGAAATGTCTGTTCATGTCCTCTGCCCATTTCTTGATTGGATTATTTTTTCTCTGGGTGTTGAGTTTGCTAAGCTCTTGATCGATTTTGGACACTAGCCCTTTATCCGATATGTCATTTGCAAATATCTTCTCCCATTCTGTCAGTTGTCTTTGGTTTTTGTTAACTGTTTCCTTTGCTGTGCAAAAGCTTTTGATCTTGATGAAGTCCCAATAGTTCACTTTTGCCCATACGTCCCTTGCCTTTGGCGATGTTGCTAGGAAGAAGTTGCTGCGGCTGAGGTCAAAGAGGTTGCCACCTTTGTTCTCCTCAAGGACTTTGATGCTTTCCTTTCTCACACCGAGGTCCTTCATCCACTTTGAGTCTATTTTTGTGTGTGCTATAAGAAATCGTCTAATTTCTCTTCTGCCTATTTCACAATATTTATCCTTCCAATCCAGGAGCATGGAATAACTTTCCATTTCTTTGTGTCTTCATCAAATTCTTTCAGGAGTACTTTATGGTAGAGTTGCTTATCGTTTTCTAAGTATAGACTCTTTGCCTCTTTGGTGGGTAATAATGTATTGTATCGCATTGATTAATTTGCAGATGTTGAACCAACCTTGCAGCCCTGGAATAAATCCCGCTTGGTCGTGGTGAATAATCCTTTTAATGTTCTGTTTGATCCTATTGGCTAGTATCTTGGTGAGAATTTTCGCAACCGTGTTCATGAAGGATAGTGGTGTGTAATTCTGTTTATTGATGGGATCCTTGTCTGGTTTTGGGATCAAGTTGAAGTTGGCCTCATAAAATGAGTTTGGAAGTTTTCCTTCCATTTCTATTTTTTGGAACAGTTTCAGGAGTATAGGAATTATTTCTTCATTAAGTGTTTCGTAGAATTCCCCTGGGAAGCCGTCTGGCCCTTGGCTTTTGTGTGTTTGGAGATTTTTGATGATTGTTTCAATCTCCTCACTGAATGCGGGTCTCTTCAGGTTTTCTATTTCTTCCTGGTTCAGTTGTGGTAGTTTATATGTCTCTAGGAGTGCAGCCATTTCTTCCAGATTGTCAAATTTGTTGGCGTAGAGTTGCTCATAGTATGTTCTTATAATTGTTTGTATTACTTTGGTGTTGGTTGTGATCTCTCCTCCTTCACTCATGATTTCATTTATTTGGGTCCTTTCTCTTTTCTTTTTGATAAGTCTGGCCAGGGGTTTATCAATCTTAGTAATTCTTTCAAAGAACCGGCTCTCAGTTTTGTCGATTTGCTCTATTGTCGTTTTGGTTTCTATTTCATTGATTTCTGCTCTGATCTTTATGCTTTCTCTTTTCCTGCTGGGTTGAGGCTTTCTTTGTTGTTCTTTCTCCAGCTCCTTTATGTGTAGCATTAGGTTGTGTACTTGAGACCTTTCTTCTTTCTTGAGAAAGGCTTGTACCGCCATATAGTTTCCTCTCAGGACTGCCTTTGCTGTGTCCCACAAATATTGAACCTTTCTGTTTTCATTATCATTTGTTTCCATGCATTTTTTCCATTCTTCTTTAATTTCCCGGTTGACCCATTCATTCTTTAGAAGGATGCTGTTTGGTCTCCATATATTTGGGTTCTTTCCAAATTTCCTCTTGTGATTGAGTTCTAGCAGAGTTCTAGCTTCAGAGCATTGTGGCCTGAAACTATGCAGGGCATGATGCCAATCTTTTGATACCGGTTGAGACCTGATTTATGATCCAGGATGTGATCTATTCTGGACAACGTTCCATGTGCACTAGAGAAGAATGTGTATTCTGTTGCTTTGGGATGGAAAGTTCTGAATATATCTGTGATGTCCATCTGGGCCAGTGTGTCATTTAAGGCTTTTATTTAATTGTTGATCTTTTGCTTGGATGATCTGTCCATTTCAGGGAGAGGAGTGTTAACGTCCCCTAATATTATGGTATTCTTGTCAATGTGTTTGATTTTTTTTAAATTTATTTTTTATTTATTTTTATTTCTTTTCAGCTTAACAGTTTCTTTGATTTTGTTATTAATTGGTTCATGTAGTTGGCTGCTCCCATGTTAGGGGCATAGACATTTATAACTGTTAGATCTTCTTGTTGGACAGACCCTTTGAGTATGATATAGTGTCCTTCCTCATCTCTTATTATAGTCTTTGGCTTAAAATCTAATTGATCTGGGTGGGGGGGGGGACAAGATGGCGGGGAACTAGGAGGAGTTGCTGGTTCAACCTGTCCCCTAAAGTGAGCTGATTACCTACCAAGGAACTCCGATCACCCATGAAATCAGCCTGAGATCAGTAGTCTAGACCTCAGGATCTCTATGGGTGCAGAAGGCGCCAGTGGTCAGGTAAATCAGAGTGGGAACACCGAATTGGTATCAGAAGATAAACAAAAGAGGGAGGGAGCCACCAGAGGAGACCCATTGGAAAGTAATACCCCAATACGAGCGTGCCCTACGACTGGGGACCTGCATTAACTTGATGTCTTATAGAAAGCACTCCAAAATGGCAAAGGATCACAGGGGGAAATTGTGGGAATTAGAACGGTTCGGGACAGGGGCTTAATTCCCCCACAGAGGAAAGACACCCCTGGCGCTGAGCTAGAGAGAGTGCAAGGGAGAAACCAGGTCTTGGTCCCTGAGTTGTGAGGAGACCTCCTAAGGGCACTTGGCATACGGCAGGGGCTGGGACCCTTGCGGGGCAGAATCAGCCATTTTGCAGTCTCTACACTTGAGCCCCGCCACACTACCAGAGCCTGAGATGTGCTCCAACCCCTCCCCTGAGATAGGCGTGCAGCGGCGACAGCCCCCCGTGCTCTCGGACCCGGAAAGTCTGAGCACTCCCAGCCTGGGCCAGCAGTTAAATCTCAGTGTGCGATCATTGCTGGGAACCTCTTTGGCGGTCTGGAGCTGCCCAGACAGCTGTCGCTGTGGTGGTTTTGAGTAGAAGCAGTACACACAGGTGTCCCCAGAGATCGTGGCTGTGAACCTGCTCTGCAGCACCCAAAGGGGAACAGACTGGGGCTTCTCTCTGGGAGGGAGGTCTGGGTCCAGTTTGCTTTCTTCTAAACCTCCAAGAACCATTGGGGGCTTCCAAGGGGAGAGAAAACAAACGAGCAGACATAAAAACCTACAGAGAACAAAAGCCTGAAGGCCCGGGTTCCTCAGAGCCCACCGCCTGGAGGGAGGCGGCAGGATTTAACTCAGGAAACACTGCCTGAAAACCCACGCGGCAGGCCATCCCCCAGAAAAACAACGAGCCAACAAGACAACAATCACTACAAATTCATAGTTACAACGTTTAATTTTTAATTCGTTCCCATTATTCTGATTCATATTTTTAATTTTTAAAATATTTTTTATTTTTTTATATAGATTTTTTTAGCCTATTTACCATCACATTGAGATGTCCAGGACATCAAATTCCATAATAACCATTTAACCTGAACTTTTTGATACATATAACCATGTTCTTCTTTTGCTTTTCTATTTTTTAATTTTTTTTAAAATTTCACTTTAGTTTAGATCATTCTTTTCTTTACTTTTATTTTCTAATATTCATATAGAGTTAAACTTCAAGGTAATCCCCTTTCCCCAATCAATGCTACCCCTATAAGTAAACCAATTTTAATCCCCCGTTATCTTAGGAAAGTTGTGTCCTTTAAAAAAGATATCAAGATACATCCAGGAAGAATCAAAACAACCTTCCTCGCCCACACTGAGAATTTAAAACCACTCTCCCATCTTTTTCTCCTATCAGGATTTTTGTATATTTGTGTTTGTCCTGGTAGTATATATATCTTATACTTAGGGTTCTTTTTGATGAGGTTCTTTTTTGTTGCTGTTGTCTGTTTGTTTCGTTGTTTTGCTTCTACATATATATGTACATATTTCTTCCTTCTCTTGTCATCTACTTTTTTCAGTCTTTTTTGTTTGTCTGTATTTGTTTGCATAATTCACAAACCTTACCTTGGGGCCCATTTATGCTGAGCCTTCTCTTTTATTCCTCTTTCGTTTTCCTGTCTCTCTCTCTCTCTTTCTTTTTTTCTTTTATTTGGGTGGGGACTCTTGATTGCTCAGAAGCATTCCAGGGTGCACCTTCACAGTACCAAGGTCGATACATCCAGCTACAACCATTCAGCCATCTCTCACCAAAATGACTAGGAGGAGGAATGCCCAGCAGAAGAAATTTCAGAGGATGGGCCCTCTGCAACAGAGCTAATGGCTACCGACATAGACATTATGTTGCAAAGGGAATTCAGGCTAACAATTATAGAGGCAATAGCTAGGTTGGAGAAAGCCATGGACGACCAAAGAGAATTGACTAGGGAAGAACTGAAAGCCACTAGGGATGATGTTCACAATATTAGGGCAGAACTGAAAGCCAACAGGGATGATGTTCACAAGGCTCTCAATGAGTTCCAATCTAATCTAAATTCTCTAAAAGCTAGGGTAACTGAGAAAGAAGATAGAATGAGTGATCTGGAGGACAAATAGATAGAGAAAGGATCAGGAGAAAGCCTGGAACCAACAGCTTAGAAGCCACGAAAACAGAATCAGGGAAATAAATGATGCCATGAAACGTTCCAACGTCAGAATTATTGGAATACCTGAAGGGGAGGAGAAAGAAAGAAGTCTAGAAGATATTGTTGAACACGTACTTTATGAAAATTTTCCAAATATCGCAAATGGAAATAGTGTTCATTTCATAGAGGCAGAAAAGAACGCCCGCCCAAGATTTTACTTTCTCAAAACAGCTCGAGACACCTGATAGTAAGAATGAGGAATTATAATTCTTGAGAAACTCTCTGGAAGGCATCTAGGACAAAGAAGCTCCTTACGTACAGAGGAAAGCCCATCAGAATAACGTCAGACCTGTCCACAGCAACCTGACAAGACAGAAAGGGCTGGCAAGATACATTCAGGGAACTAAATGAAAAGAGCCTGCAGCCCAGAATACTTTATCCAGCAAGACTGACAATCAAAATGGATGGAGATATAATGAGCTTCCAAGACTGGCAAGGCTTAAAAGTTTGCAAATACCAAGCCGACATTGCAGGAAATATTAATGGGGGTTCTATAAAAGAGGAAAACCCGCAAGAACATCATATAATCACAGAAATATAGAGACAATCTACAGAAAGAAAGACTTCAAAGGTAACACGATGTCAATGAAAACATATCTATCAATAATCACTCTCAATGTGAATGGCCTAAATGCGCCCATAAAACGACACAGGGTTGCAGATTGGATAAAACGACAGGACCTATCCATATGTTGTCTACAGGAGACCCATTTTGAACCTAAGGATACACCCAGATTGAAAGTGAAGGGATGGAGAAACATCTTTCATGCCAGCGGGCCTCAAAAGAAGGCCAGGGTAGCGATTCTCATATCAGAAAAATTACATTTTAAAATAAAGACTGTAGTCAGAGATACAGAAGGAAACTACATCATTCTTAAAGGGACTATCCACCAAGAAGATCTAACAATTGTAAATATCTATGCCCCCAATATGGAAGCAGCCAATTACATAAGAAAACTATTAATCAAGATAAAGAGTCATATTGATATGAATACATTGATAGTAGGAGATCTTAACATGCCTCTCTCAGTAATAGACAGATCATCCACGCAGAAAATCAATAAAGAAACAAAAG